>JACGAQ010000491.1:0-129577 GCA_014119065.1 Orius insidiosus
ATATTTTTTTCAGATTTTATGGTTCAACCTAATAAAGATGATGACCCATTGTTTGTTCAACTTGCGCGAAAGTTTTTTTCAGTTTGTAACGACTACGGTATTTTTTTAAAATATTAATTAAACATTATTTAAAATCCAAATTATAGATTGCTATGGAGGAAAATGGCATGGAGACATTTTGGGATATACTGAATAACACAGGACTTCCGGTAAATCCATTTTTGGACTCGTACACCGGAAAAAATTGGCCAGAAACGCTTGGCAAGTACGAAGAGTTTTAGGTTTTAATTTATTCGTCGGCATATTCGTTTACCCTCAATAACGAATAGTTTCGCGCAATCAAATCACAATTGCTGCACCTGGACAAGTCGACGGTACCATCCCAGGGTAAATTTTTTTTTTGTTTATAATTTTTTATAATTTATTTTTTTAGATTTAATTGGAATTATGATAAAAGTGATAAATTAATTCAAAAAATGATCGACAAAGAAGTCGATACTTATAAATCAATATGGTTAAAACAAGGTGGAAAAATGGTCAAATATTATCATGAAGGCAGAATCTAAAATATATTGAGAACGAAGAAGAAGAAAATATTTTATCTTCTATGTCCGATATTCTTTATTTGAGAGAAATCAATCAATGGTAAAAACGAAAGTTAGAAAAAATTCTTTTATTTTTATTAGTTAGAAAGTTCGCCAAATGTGTCGAAATCAATCGCTAACGAAGTTCCTGTTGAGATGAGCTATGAAGAACTGCAGGCGTTTATGGATGAAGGAGCGCCATCTGGAAAATCTAAAGTAACTATTATAGAAGAGATTCGCTAATTTATTTTTTTTAAAGATTGACATAAGATCGTTTGTTAGCTCAATACATGAGAACTATCCCGACATTCATATTGATTTGACAACGATACTTTACTCGTGCATCAAAAATATTATTTTAAAATTCTCTCCGGCCTTCTAGATAAAACGGATGACAAAATAATCGGTAATATCAACATAGAAAATAAAATTAAAATTAAATTTTTAGGACAGTACATTTGGTGGAATGTCTGTACAATTTGGCGTCTCATATAAACGAAGATTTGAACACAATGAAGAGTAAATTTACAAGTAAAATTTAGGGGATTATCCTATAACGACGAGGTAATTTAAAAATAAAATGAAAAACTTAATTTTACTATCAAATAATTTAAACCAATAATGAGGAAGAAATGATCGTGATAACGGGTATCTCACGACGAGTTTCGGCTTAAAAAGCCTCGTCAGGTGAGCTATTCCCTCTATCACAATCAGTATTTTCACTGCGGAATACAAACGCAATAAAAATTAAAATTTAAATCGTCGCGTTAGTTCTAACACCGGCTATCTCATTTTTCCGAGGTTTTTAGGAGAGCAAAATTGCGGATCAATTTCTCATTGGAATCAATGCATTACCTGCTGGCTAAATCGTGAACTACGCGTTATCTGTTGGTAATAGGGTTAAACTACCAACGGAATTGGATTCTCCACTAATTTACCATCAGAAACAATACCTAACTCAAAATTGATAAAAAATGACTTAGCCAACTACGCGTTTTCTGTTGGTAATAGGGTTAAACTACCAACGGAATTCGATTCTCCACTAAATTTACCATCAGAAACAATACCTAACTCAAAATTGATAAAAAATGACTTAGCCAACTACGCGTTTTCTGTTGGTAATAGGGTTAAACTACCAACGGAATTCGATTCTCCACTAAATTTACCATCAGAAACAATACCTAACTCAAAATTCATAAAAAATGACTTAGCCAACTACGCGTTTTCTGTTGGTAATAGGGTTAAACTACCAACGGAATTGGATTCTCCACTAAATTTACCATCAGAAACAATACCTAACTCAAAATTCATAAAAAATGACTTAGCCAACTACGCGTTTTCTGTTGGTAATAGGGTTAAACTACCAACGGAATTCGATTCTCCACTAAATTTACCATCAGAACAATACCTAACTCAAAATTCATAAAAAAGACTTCGCCAACTACGCGTTTTCTGTTGGTAATAGGGTTAAACTACCAACGGAATTCGATTCTCCACTAAATTTACCATCAGAAACAATACCTAACTCAAAATTGATAAAAAATGACTTAGCCAACTACGCGTTTTCTGTTGGTAATAGGGTTAAACTACCAACGGAATTCGATTCTCCACAAAATTACCATCAGAAACAATACCTAACTCAAAATTGATAAAAAATGACTTAGCCAACTACGCGTTTTCTGTTGGTAATAGGGTTAAACTACCAACGGAATTCGATTCTCCACTAAATTTACCATCAGAAACAATACCTAACTCAAAATTGATAAAAAATGACTTAGCCAACTACGCGTTTTCTGTTGGTAATAGGGTTAAACTACCAACGGAATTCGATTCTCCACAAAATTAACTATCAGCAACAATACCTAACTCAAAATTGATAAAATGACTTAGCCAACTACGCGTTTTCTGTTGGTAATAGGGTTAAACTACCAACGGAATTCGATTCTCCACTAAATTTATCAGAAACAATACCTAACTCAAAATTGATAAAAAAGACTTAGCCAACTACGCGTTTTCTGTTGGTAATAGGGTTAAACTACCCAACGGAATTCGATTCTCCACAAAATTAACTAGCAACAATACCTAACTCAAAATTGATAAAAATGACTTAGCCAACTACGCGTTTTCTGTTGGTAATAGGGTTAAACTACCAACGGAATTCGATTCTCCACAAATTACCATCAGAAACAATACCTAACTCAAAATTGATAAAAATGACTTAGCCAACTACGCGTTTCTGTTGGTAATAGGGTTAAACTACCAACGGAATTCGATTCTCCACTAAATTACCATCAGAAACAATACCTAACTCAAAATTGATAAAAATGACTTAGCCAACTACGCGTTCTGTTGGAATAGGGTTAAACTACCAACGGAATTCGATTCTCCACAAAATTAACTATCAGCAACAACCTAACTCAAAATTGATAAAAAATGACTTAGCCAACTACGCGTTTTCTGTTGGTAATAGGGTTAAACTACCAACGGAATTCGATTCTCCACAAAATTTACATCAGAAACAATACCTAACTCAAAATTGATAAAAAATGACTTAGCCAACTACGCGTTTTCTGTTGGTAATAGGGTTAAACTACCAACGGAATTGGATTCTCCACTAAATTTACCATCAGAAACAATGCAAACTCAAAATTGATAAAAAAAAAAAAAAAAAAAAAAAAAAAACCGGTGTTAGAACAAACGCGACGAAATGTAGAGTATTGCTATGACAGCAAACCTGTCATAAGAATTTTAAAAATGATGTAAGTGGCTCTATCTCTTGGAGAATGGCGTGGTAAGCTTCAGGGAGATTGAATGTTTTCGGCTTCCCGCTGTATCCACTATATCTCTAGACAGGCACAATGAAAAGATTGTGATGGAGGGAATAGCTTACCTGACGAGGCTTTTTAAGCCGAAACGTCGTGAGATACCCGTTATCTTCCTCCATTATTGGTTAATTATTGATAGTAAAATCACCCCCTTGCCATGAAAATAAATAAAAATTAATGTTTTTTTTCTTTAGAACTACTCTATGTTAGAGACAGCAGGTCGTTTAATGGGTCCTGCAGTCGGATTTTATGGTCAATAAAACTTCAGGAGTTTCTCAGGTATATTAAATTTAATAATTTTTATTTTATGCTTTTATTTATTATCTCAGATAATAAAGATGATCGAGGGTATGAAAAATGAGTTAAAAACACTTTTGGCGGCCTCTATTGGATGGACAATAATACTATCCTGGCTTCTAAACTCAAGTTAGACCAAATAAATGCTTTCATCGGCATTTCCTCAATGGAAAGCGAAGGCCGTTGCCTCACTTGCCTCCCCTGACGAGCCGCCACTGTTTAAAACTCCATTCAATGAACTAAAAAAATAAATATTTAAGATAAATCTTTTTAGATTGTTAACATGTTTGTTAAATTACGTGTTCAATTTCAAAAATATTTGTATTCCTTGATTGGATGGATACACCAACGCAAAAGATGGCAATATCAAAATTACACACATTGCGCTTTCGCAGGAGTTGATGATAGTGTGAAAAAAGAAGTAAACATATCAATATTTTTACTAATGTATGTACTTCCAACCTTTTTTAAATTGTAAAAAATATTTGCAATCTTTTAGGTAACCATTGAAGACGAATTTCACCTAAAAATTTACTCAATCTTGTTAAATTAGCCAATGACGATTTATTCCAGTCGATAAATATGGAAAATGATCCACATAAGTAAGTAAATTTGAATTTTTTAATTTTGAGCATGAAAAGTGAGAAAACTTGTCTAAGCCGGGAGGTTTCGGCTCATGTTTTCCTTTCATAACCTGCGACATGAATGCTTCATACGCTACTTTCACGCCGCCATCATCAGCCAAGTTTTTTCCCAACCTACTTTCAACCTAAATATGTTCAAAATTAAAAAATTCAGTGCTTTCTTTGTATCGTTTTCTTCTGTAGTACTAAGGAAAATTTTTTTGTTTAAATTTTAGGGCCTATTTTGATCCATTTTTGTAAATGCTTACTACGATCCTAGTAGTAATTCAATTCGTAAGTTTTAGTATTTTAGTAGTTTAGGTACTTAATTTATTTTACAGAAGTTCCTGCTGGTATGATCCAGTTTCCATTTTATGATCTTGGGGTGAGGTAGGATTCAAATCAACTCTTTTTAATAAAAATTAATAAATTTTTCAAAATAGTTCATTGAATTATGGTGCCATCGGGACAATCATAGGGCATGAGCTTTCGCACGCTTTTGACAACATAGGTTTTGTATTTTTGTTTTTTTAAAAGAAGAAATAATTTTTTTCTTTTTAGGAAGGCTGTATGACGGAAAAGGGAACGTGCGCTCCTGGTGGTCGGAAACCGCCGTTTCCAACTATGAAATGAGGACAAAATGTTTTGAAGAAGAATACGATAATTTCGTCATTCCTCAATTAATAAATGCTTCGGTAATTTATTTTAAAACGATTATAATTTATAAGATATTTTTTTAGGTTGACGGTAAGTTTACATTGGGAGAAAACTTGGCTGATGATGGTGGCGTGAAAGTAGCGTATGAAGCGTTCATGGAGGTTATGAAGGGAAAACAAGAACCGAAACCTCCCGGCTTAGACAAGTTTTCTCATGAGCAACTCTTTTTTATTGGTTTCGCTAATGTAAGATTTTTTAAATTTTTGGGCCTAAAATAATTTTTATTCCATAGATCTGGTGCAGCGAAACGGCACCGTCGATTCTGCTCAGTTATTAGACGAAGATGAACACAGCCCAGATTTCGTCCGAGTGAACGCCGTACTTCGGAATTTCATCCCATTTTCTATCGCCTTCGACTGCGCCGGCGGGACCGCGATGAATCCGGCAAGAAAGTGCGTTTTGTGGGATCGCTCTCCGTAAAAACAGACGTAAACTCCATCGTTTGTTCTTTTAAAATTTGGATTTTGTTCCTTTTCATTCACGAAAACTTGCGTTTTAAATTTACCAAATCATTTTATGGAATAAAGATTTATTTTTATTGCATTTTCATTATTTAGAGCCTAGAATACATTTTTTAGTTCCCAATTTTTAAGAGAAGTGATCGCAACGCCATCTACGTCAAGCTATTTCGGAAAGGTTCTTTTAGAACCCGTACAGAAAAATTGGTTAGTGATCTTGGCCGGTCATAAGGTTGTCTGTGGTGCTGGCCGTCCGTCAATTTTTTCCACCTTCAACACTATTTTCATCCATTTTCTCAAAATTCTTACAGAGTTCACTTTATTTTTTAATTCACCAAAATGGGGAAAATGCGCTCTACGGCCGTAGAGTCTGTTCACCAAATACTCCTAACATATAGATAATAATAGCTTTGTTCCAACCGCAGTTTGAAAATGGTTTAAAACTTCCGGAGCATGCGCAGAAGGATTTGACATAAGGTGACTTCATTTTTGAAGGACAAACGATTTGAACGACGTCAAATTTGACGTCCCAATGCGTTTGCGCATGCTCCAGGAGTTTCAAACAGCGGTTGGAACAAAGCTATAATAAAAAATTTTAAGATAATTTTTTAATTAATGTTAGGTAGAAATTTAGGCTGTACACGCCCCGCTCCGCGTTTCCTGGAAGGGCGAATACTTTCATTTTTTCTAACATGAGACCCCCCCACCTGATAATGGGAAAGAAAACGCCCTACTTTAAGGAAGTTCACGACGAGGCCACTTCCAGTTCAGCACTTTTAGCCCCAGATGGCGAATTTTAACTTTTAAGGGAAATTTTATTCTTTCAAGAGACAATGTTGGCAGTCTACTTAAACGTCTTTGCTCTCAAAGACTCAAATACGAGGGAAAACTTCACCTGTTGAGCCGACTGTCGAATCAAAAATTAATCGCAGTTCTAAGCATTTTTGAGGCCGCAGGAGAACCATCCGTCTTTCAAACTTTAATCAATTTTTTGTCCGTAAGTATTAATATTAGCTTTTCATCAATATTTTCTCCGGATAAAAAAAAACAAATTAGCTATCCAAGGAAAATAAATAATATCTTCTCCTCTAATGAATTAGCCAATTTTTAGCTTGATAATTCAATATTGACAAGCTATATTTTCATTACATTATTACTATTATTTTCTTTTTATTTCAACAGGCTGATGGTGTTTACATAAAGCGAAGGTTATTGATTTTGGAGGGAAACTTATAATTAATATGTTACAGTTATTTTGGTAATAAATAAAGGTAAGGATTTTAAAATTGAACTAAAATTCTAATAAAATTTGTTGCTTAGATAGACTGATTGCTTGTTGAAAATTAAGAAAAAATTGTAAGGAAACTGAAGCCATTATCTATAAGGCCTTGGAGGAGGTTTCATCTTGTAAATCGGTAAGTGCGTGATCTGTGAGGTGTTTCCCCGTCTTTTTTACAATATTCTTTACCATTTCTTAACCGCGAGTGTATTTTTGAAAATGTCGAGCGGTAAAACGGGTTCGGTCGCCGGGCAGCCGAAATTGTCGACGCAAGATTTGTCGAAATTAGTAAGTGTACACTTTTTCGCTTCCCCACGCCACGCGGGTTTTTGTTTTCCCATATTTTATGCCCTTTTACTTTCAATTTTGCCACTTATCCTTTAATTCTGTACTATTTGACCGTTTGCTGTAAGTTCGTGTGTTGATTTAATCAAACGTTGATGATGATGCAATTTTTTTTCTACTCGCCTTTACATTAAACTGCCTTAAAATCTGTCGAAAATGGCCTTTTGAAGAGAGAAAAAAGAAAAAATAAACTCAAAATCCGTGAAAACATTGATTAAACGGTCCCAAGGTGTTTTTCGCTTTAGAGGCCTATCGGTGTCTTTCTTGGGGCTTAAACAGTCTTCAAACACCGCAAATCCCCTCGAATTTGTGGGATTGAACCTCCGACCTCTAGGTTACTAGCCCAATTCTCCCAAGTCAAAATCCTGCCAGAAGTTGGACTTGTTTGACAAAACTTTAGTAAACGCTTTAAATAAACGCCTAAAATTGGCGTTTTTAGAACCAAAACTAGGGTAAACGCTCAAACGGTCTCAAGGTGTTTTTCGCTCTAGGACCTATCGTGTCTTTCTGGGGCTTAAAACAGTCTTCAAACACCGCAATCCCCTCGAATTTGCGGGATTGAACCTCCGACCTTAGGTTACTAGCCCAATTCTCCCAAGTCAAAATCCTGCCAGAAGTTGGACTTGTTTGACAAAACTTTAGTAAACGCTTTAAAAAACGCCTAAATTGGCGTTTTTAGAACAAAAACTAGGTTAAACGCTCCAAACGGTATCAAGGTGTTTTTCGCTATAGACCTATCGTGTCTTTCTGGGGGCTTAAAACAGCTTCAACGCCGCAAATCCCCTCGAATTTGTGGGATTGAACCTCCGACCTTTAGGTTACTAGCCCAATTCTCCCAAGTCAAAATCCTGCCAGAAGTTGGACTTGTTTGACAAAAACTTTGTAAACGCTTTAAAAAACGCCTAAAATTGGCGTTTTTGAACAAAAACTAGGTCAAACGCTCAAACGGTCTCAAGGTGTTTTTCCCTCTAGGGACCTATCGTGTCTTTCTGGGGGCTTAAAACAGTCTTCCAACGCCGCAAATCCCTCGAATTCGTGGGATTGAACCTCCGACCTTTAGGTTACTAGCCCAATTCTCCCAAGTCAAAATCCTGCTAGAAGTTGGACTTGTTTGACAAAAACTTTAGTAAACGCTTTAAAAAACGCCTAAAATTGGCGTTTTTTGAACAAAAACTAGGTCAAACGCTTCAAACGGTCTCAAGGTGTTTTTCCCTCTAGGGACCTATCGTGTCTTTCTGGGGGCTTAAAACAGTCTTCAAACACCGCAAATCCCCTCGAATTTGTGGGATTGAACCTCCGACCTCTAGGTTACTAGCCCAATTCTCCCAAGTCAAATCCTGCCAGAAGTTGGACTTGTTTGACAAAAACTTTGTAAACGCTTTAAAAAAACGCCTAAAATTGGCGTTTTTAGAACAAAAACTAGGGTCAACGCTTAAACGGTCTCAAGGTGTTTTTCGCTCTAGGGCCTATCGGTCTTTCTGGGGGCTTAAAACAGTCTTCAAACACCGCAAATCCCCTCGAATTTGTGGGATTGAACCTCCAACCTCTAGGTTACTAGCCCAATTCTCCCAAGTCTAAATCCTGCCAGAAGTTGGACTTGTTTGTATGACAAAAACATAGATAAACGCTTTAAAAAAACGCCTAAAATTGATGTTTTTAGAACAAAAACTAGGTTAAACGTTCCAAACGGTCTCAAGGTGTTTTTGAGCCACTAAACCTTGTGATGTGCTCAAAAATCCCGTAGAATGGATATTTCTTAGATGAAAACCCATGAAAACGCCCATAAATCCTGTTAATTTATTCATAACAATAGCTAAACGAGGCCATTAGAATCAATACCTACTATGTCCATATGATTAAATTTACAGGAGACCTAAAAATCGCTAAATTTTGAAAATTACCATAACCTTTTAATTGTTAATTTGGCAAGTTCGTGGCATTATTTTAGTCTATGGCAACCTCAATTTTTGAAGGTTTCAAATTTTCGAAAGTTAATCAGGTACACCAAAACAAAGGTCTTCATGTTGGACTTAGTAGGTTTTGATTCTCAATTTATTGTTAATTATATTTTTTCTTAAAAATAGTCATTATTATTGCGAAAATTGATAATAATATTTATTTATTATATTTAATATTATATTTTGTAATAATTTTAATTTATAGTCCGAAACATCAATATTAAATGCTCTCGCCACTTAGTTAGAACTCCATTAGAACATATGGACTTGGAAGAATTTGATTTAACACTCGATATTTTGAGGCTATTTTGGAGGGATAAAGTTAGAATTGAGATAAACCATCTGATCTGAAGATAAAGCACCATATGATCTTTTAAAAAATATAAAAAAAAAATTTTTTTTGGACTTAGTAGGTTTTGATTTTAATGGCCTGTTTAACAGCCAATAGTCTGCTTTTTATAGAAAAATCCAGTCGGTAATCTGCTTATTAGAGTTGCACTCGCCTTTTTTTAAATAATTTTTGGCCCTAAAAGCCTAACTCTTAATTGCTCAATTTTAATTCTACTTTTCTTTATATTTTACAGGACGTTTCTGGCCTGACACCTCTTTCACCTGAAGTCATTAGCCGACAAGCTACGATCAATATCGGTAAAAATATTTTTATTAACTTTTTTAAAATTCTATATGTAAGTTTACTTTTTTTATTATTCTAAGTTTTCTTTTTGTTTCAGGTACTATTGGTCACGTAGCTCACGGAAAATCGACAGTTGTTAAAGCCGTTTCTGGCGTACAAACTGTTCGATTTAAAAATGAATTAGAAAGGAATATCACGATCAAGCTAGGTACAATATTGTCTTTTTTTCTTGTTGGTTTTGCTTTATGTACTAAATTTGATAAAATTGCATGAGGTCACAAAGGATGGCGACTTGGAAGTTTTTCTGCAGTCCTTTGTGTTAGTCCTAATGCAGCATTGTCAGCATTTGATATGTAAGGCGTAGTAAGAGAATTGCTTGTTAGGTGAAATCAATTGGGTTCGTCTTGAAATTGCCTGCCAATCATGAATCAAGAAATGATGGATAATGAATCACCTGTGAATAGAAGGAGTAGCCTCAGGCCTAGATCTTCCATTTCAGAGTGGCCAATCGTTGAGAAAAGCTCGGAAAAAAATTCTCCTGTTCCGGAATCTAGTGACACTCAAGGGAAAAAGATGGGCCCCAAGCCCAAATCTAGCATGAATGATGCCATCGAAAATGGCGTCTCTGTGGAAAAAAGTTCAGTCCAAAATAATGCTTCTGGAAAAAGAGAGCCCGCAAGTCTAAGTCCAGCATGAATGGTGCCGCCACTGAGCCACAAAATGATGAAAAAAAATCAGCCCAAACTAATGTTGCTCCTGAGAAAAAGAGGGACCCAAGCATAGATTGAGCAGTATTGCCAACTCTGAAGTCTCTATAAAACAGAAAAGCCGTAAACGTAAAAGAGATGATGACGTTTACGATGAAGACTACGAAATCGAGGCCGTTGTCGATCATATGAGAAGCCTAAACGGACGTATATCTGAGTACTTTGTCAAATGGAAAGGCTGGGATTCAACATATAACACCTGGGAGCCTATTTCTCACCTTCGAAACTGTCAAGAAGCAATCGCCAATTACTTCTACGATACAGTCTATAAAGAAGCTCGTGGAGATTTAAAGTTGCAATCATCCGTTTTCGCCCAAAGTCTTCAAAATTTCACCCAACAAGAAATAGATGATGCTTGTCTTTTTTATTTTTCTGAAAATGGTGACAACATTCCTCCCATAGATGTGGAGAAACTTGATTCCGATATTGAAGTTTTGGTGAAAATTCCTGTCTATGCGAGAGATGAAAGTTTTGTCAAACGAGTTAAAAATATATGTTGCTGCTGGAAATAAAGAGAAAACGTCATGTTCAATTACAACAGTTGAAAGCCTGGGAAGAAGAGTTGAATCAAAACAACTCTGCTAAACCAATAAAAGTGATCAACGCAGTCGATCTTCATGTGAGACCTATAGACTTCACTTACATAAATAAACGCATTGCTGGATATGGGGTTAAAATCTTGGAAGACCTACAGTTTACTATCGGCTGTGATTGTAAAGACTGCTTGTTAAAATGCGCCTGCAAACGTGCATGGGGGGTATCCTCATATAAACACGATGGCTCTTTAAAAGTCGAAAAAGGAACACCAATATACGAATGTAATTCCAAATGTAAATGCTCCTCAGAATGTTCCAACAGGGTTGTCCAACGTGGTCGTCAAGTATCAGTAGCCATCTTCAAAACTAAAAACGGTCGAGGGTGGGGTTTAAAAACTCTTGAAAAAATCCAGAAAGGACAATACGTAACAGAATATGTAGGAGAAGTTATCATGTCTTCCGAAGTGGATAGTCGTCTAAAAAGATACAATCAAAACAATCTCAAAAATTATATGTTTGCTCTTGATTTTAATTCAAGGGATGATTATCCGTATACTGTAGATGGTACATTGCTGGGCAATGAGTCTCATTTTATAAACCATTCTTGCAAACCGAACTTAAACGTTTTCGGTGTTTACGTCAACTGTTTGGACCCGGATCTTCCCCTACTCGCCCTTTTCGCTAACCGTACAATCCAACCAAATGAAGAACTTACTTTCGACTATTTCCAAGATGCAGGAACTACTCAATCTCATGTTTCTAGATCAGTGGACTCCTCGTTCTTCGAAGAGTGTAAATGTGGAGCTCCTAATTGTAGAAAGGTTGTCCCATCATGAATTCTTATTTATTTGTTTAAGTGAGTTTTGATTTTATGTTTAACTTATTGAGCTAAGTTTATTTTAACTGTCCGTTTCTTTACGGAATTTGACTTGTATGTTTTGGGAACAAATAAATAAGTTTATATTATTCAATTAATAAATATTCATCTCTATTTGCAACACATTTATTGGTTAAATCCTGTTAAATAAGTCCTGTAATGCTTAAAAAAATTACAAGAACTTCCCTTTGGACTGCACATTTGGCTTCTTCCTGTATGATTAAAATGGATTAGATAAGTCAGAAAGACATCTGCCCTCTCAAACGTCAGCTGGTGGCGTTTACAAAATTGAAACAATCTTTTGATGGCCTAAGAGTAAAATTAAAGCCACGCAGAAGAAAGTGGTACCTCTCAAATACCCAAGATACCAATAGAAAGATGAGTTAACCACAACGTTAGGTTACAAAGTCGATAGGTTATCTTCCCGCCATTTTTCATTACAATGAATTCGTGGAGCGCTAGTTCTACACGTTAAAGCTAACACTATTTCCTATCAAAGTAAGTAATTCGCTAAACCAAAATCATCATAACTATGCACCAAAAAGGAGAATGTGCCCTCTGTTTACTGTGAGGCTTATGAGCTCTAATCAAGCTGCAACTGCTTTTTAAGAAACATTTTTGTTTTCTAAATTATTCTTGAAAATTGAGGAGCTTTTACACTGAAAAAAGAAAGCTATTTACTTTGGTAAACCTGCCTATCATTTATTGTGGCGCAATCAAGTCTGAACAGGCGATAGTTATGGCTCTACTGAATTCATGATATAATACAAGGCATTTTAATATGAAAAATACGCCAATAATACACAGATATGGTTTAAGAAAATTTCTATAGCTGCAGTTCTACCTTTGCCTTACATGTTTAATTCTTATTAAGAATTTTTGAAAGTTGATAGTCTTGAAGAGTATTCTAATGTGCTAATTTTTAGGTTATGCTAATGCAAAAATTTACAAATGCGATAACCCGAACTGCCCAAGGCCTGGGAATTACATTCGGGAGGTTCTTCAAGAGATGATACTTTACCGTGTATTCGTCTCAACTGCAGCGGATATTTCCAGCTTGTCCGTCATGTTTCCTTCGTCGACTGCCCCGGTCACGACATTCTTATGGCAACCATGCTTAACGGTGCTGCAGTCATGGACGCTGCACTTCTTCTCATCGGTATGTCTTCATTATTATATTTAATTTATAACTTCTTTTTAGCTGGTAATGAATCATGCCCGCAACCTCAAACATCTGAGCATTTGGCTGCCATCGAAATCATGAAGCTTAAACATATTATAATACTTCAGAACAAAATTGATTTAGTCAAAGAAGCTCAAGCTAAAGAGCAGTATGAGCAAATACTTAAATTCGTTCAAGGTACTTCAGTTTTTCTTTTTAAACTTATTATTAATTTTTCTTTAGGTACTGTGGCTGAAAATGCTCCAGTTGTTCCGATTTCGGCTCAATTGAAATACAACATTGAAGTTCTTTGCGAGTATATTACAAAGAAGATTCCTGTCCAATTCGTGATTTTACTTCTGAGCCGAGGCTTATTGTCATTAGGTCTTTTGATGTGAACAAGCCAGGTTGTGAAGTCGACGACCTCAAAGGAGGAGTCGCTGGTGGAAGTATTCTCCGTGGTGTCCTTAAAGTAAATTAATTAATTTCATATTTATTTTGTATTTAAATGTTCTTTTAGATTGGTATGGAGATAGAAGTTAGGCCCGGTCTAGTTTCAAAAGACAGCGAAGGAAAATTGACTTGCAAGCCGATCTTTTCTAGAGTTGTCTCGCTTTTCGCTGAACAGAATGACTTACAGTTTGCTGTTCCTGGAGGGCTGATTGGTTAGTTTTTTAAGGAAATGTAAAATTTTTAATTTAAATTTTAGGTGTTGGAACAAAAATTGAGCCAACTTTGTGCAGAGCTGATAGGTTAGTCGGACAAGTCTTAGGTTCAGTTGGTGCCCTTCCTCAAATTTTCATCGAACTCGAAATTTCATATTATCTTCTCAAACGTCTTCTCGGAGTCCGCATGGAAGGAGATAAAAAAGCCGCTAAAGTCGCGAAATTGATCAAAAATGAAGTTTTGTTGGTCAACATCGGATCGCTCTCTACAGGCGGGCGGGTGAAGCAGTCGAAAATGGACATGGCGAAAATATCGCTTACGAATCCTGTCTGTACTGAAACTGGAGAGAAAGTCGCCCTAAGTCGAAGAGTAGAGAAACATTGGAGGTAAATCAAAAAATTAAAAAGATTACGTATAAACATTTTTTTTAGGCTCATCGGTTGGGGTCAGATCAGAGGAGGTGAAACTATTTCTCCATCAAAGGCTTCTAGCTAACAATACTGATTGAACCCTTATTTATAATAATTTTTATGTTGAATACAAAATACAGATATAAATTGAGTTTTTATCAACTCCCTCATAGTTCTAGTGTTGCCCTCCAATAGAGGGTCTTCAAAAAAGGTTCTTCCAGGCACCACAGAGGAAATAAATTATTTTAATCAATAAATCTAGATATCGGCACAAATATATCCAAAGACCGATATATCGGCACAAATATATCGATCACCGATATATCGCCCATCCCTAGATTTGTGGGCTAGTTTTCAGAATTTTTAGACGACAAATCTTACTAATTTTTTCAACATTATCACAGTTTTTCCCCCCAAAAAACCGTAGGTACCCTAATTTTCAAAATTTTTGGTATTTTCCTCTGGTTTCTAGGGTTTATTAGATAAGGTGGTTGATTATTTGCTGAAATTCCCCACAATGAACAAAAAGACGAGAATATATCGACACAAATATATCGAAAGACCGATATATCGGCACAAATATCGAAAGACCGATATATCGGCACAAATATATCGAAAGACCGATATATCGGCACAAATATATCGAAAGACCGATATATCGGCACAAATATATCGAAAGACCGATATATCGGCACAAATATATCGAAAGACCGATATCGGCACAAATATCGAAAGACCTATATATCGGCACAAATATATCGAAAGACCGATATATCGGCACAAATATCGTAAGACCGATATATCGGCACAAATATCGTAAGACCGATATATCGGCACAAATATCGAAGACCGATATCGGCACAAACATATCGAAAGACCGATATATCGGCACAAACATATCGAAAGACCGATATATCGGCACAAACATATCGAAAGACCGATATATCGGCACAAACATATCCAAAGACCGATATATCGGCACAAACATATCCAAAGACCGATATATCGGCACAAATATATCGAAAGAACGATATATCGGCACAAATATATCGAAAGAACAATATATCGGCACAAATATATACAAAGAAAGATATATCGGCACAAATATATCCAAAGACCGATATATCGGCACAAATATATCGATCACCGATATATATCGCCATCCCTAGATTTGTGGGCTAGTTTTCAGAATTTGTAGACGACAAATCTTACTAATTTTTTTAACATTATCACAGTTTTTCCCCCCAAAAAACCGTACCCTAATTTTCAAAAAATTTTGGTATTTTCCTCTGGTTTCTATGGTTATTAGATAAGGTGGTTGATTATTTTGCTGAAATTCCCCACAATGAACAAAAAGACGATAAAATGATAGAAAAAAAAGACCTTATAATTAAAATCACATTTTGTACAACACATGTAGTGAACCAAACACATATTTGACATAAAATTAGTGAAAGTTCAAGATCATGCACGTACTACTAACATTTCAATAAAGATTACAATGTCCGAAAGAAAGCACTTAAAAAAAAAATCCGATTAAAAAAAGAAAAGTTTTAATAACCACAGCACTATCACCACTTTGCCCGTTTCGACCAGTCTTTTGGAGTCCAATGTAGACACTTTGGATCAATTCGGATTTTCCTCTTTTCCATCGCTTTCAAATGATTATCTATCGTCTCTTTATTCAGCGTAATTATATATTGAGAATTGTAGTAATTTAATAAGTTGAGGTTCTGTAATGTTGATATGATGTCGTCTTTTTTTATACTCGTTAATTCGGATATTTCTCTGAAAATTTAAATAAAATCAAAACTTTATTTATTTTTAAGGGGATATGAGGGTTTTAAGTTGGTTGCTTTGTACATATTTCGTTGTGATCAACGGTTTTCGGTTTTTCCTTCTATCTTGGAAACCGTCGCTCAAAACGAAAAAATGTTCTAATTAAAGTTGTAGCTACAAAAATTTACTACATACAATATCTTATTAGTTTTTTCCGTCAGAGCAATAGTTTAGGAGATATGAAGGTTTTAAGTTATCAGACAGGCTCTGTAGGATTATTAGTTTAACCTCATAACTCCTTAAATATTGCTCTTACGCAAATAATGAATAAAGAAATTTTTGTAGGAAATCTTTGTACCTACAACTTTTACTTAGAACATTTTTCGTTTGAGCGACGGTTTCCGAGATAGAAGAAAAAACCGAAAACCGTTGCTCACAACGAAAAATTTGCAAAGCAACTCACTTAAGAATCCTCATATCTCCTTAAGTATTGCTCTGTCATAAAAACCAATGAGGGCTTTTTTGTAGGAAATTTTGTAGCTACGACTTTTACTTAGGACGTTTTGAGCGACGGTTTCCGAGATAGAAGGGAAAAACCGAAAACCGTTGTTAATAACGAAAATTTGCAAAGCAACCAACTTAAATACTTCCATATCTCCTAAAGTATTGCTCTGACGGAAAAAAGTAATAAGATATTTTATGTAGTAAATTTTAGTACCTACAACTTTTACTTATGACATTTTTTCGTTTTGAGCGACGGTTTCCAAGGTAGAAGGGAAAAACCGAAAACCGTTGCTCACAACGAAATATGTACAAAGCAACCAACTTAAAACCCTCATATCCCCTTAAGAAACTTACACAATGGTTATTTGGGGTCTTTTGTTGTCATTGGTAGGCTTGAGGTTGACGAGGATTTCTAAAATTGTTTGCGACCAATAACTTCGGTATGAAAGAAGTCCAAGATCTGAAAGAGGTTTTTCAGGCGAACCCGTTTTTCCTTCGAATTTCGATAATTCATAACCTGAAGAAAATTAATTTGAAAATTTTTTTTTTATAGGAACTTACTAAATTCTATTAATAATTTTCCATATCCTTTTCTCTGGTATGGAGGCATTGTTAAAATACAGGCGACGTTGAAGTCTGCGGTGGATTCCTTCTCCTTCGAAAAATATCCGACGATATGGAAACCGCGGTCATCCAAATGGGTCATACGTAGAATAGAAAAGGGTCTGTATCGAAATAAAGGGTTTTGTGGTCGAGAAATAGTTTCGCCAGAAGGCAAAGGTTCTGAGCGTAGACTTTATTTTTTCGACCGTCGATTTCGAAAAATGAAATACTTTGCTTTCGGTATATCTCATTCCCAGGTGGATGTCGGACGTTGCATTTCGCTAAATGCCTCTCCAGGCATTTTCGACTCTTTCGGTACTTGAGGCAAAATTCGCATATGTATATACACGGTAAATTTATCAATTCCTATTAAGAAAAATTAGAATGGTTTTTTGAAAGAAAGAAACTTACTTCAGGATAAGGGGAGAAATACCAAGGGCGGATTTTATGAAGACCTAATTCGATCATTTCGACGTTTTTCATTCTTGTGACGACATCGTCATTATGGGCGACCATAGATCCAGTCAGACGTGGAACTGTCGGACTTGGTTGTTCATTTGATTCCTAAAGAAAAAATTTTTAAAACAAAGGCCCTATATAGTCTTACGTTGGTGGTTTCTTTTTCCTCGTTTGACGGAGTCGACGGTGCCTTTCGCTTTCGTGAGATCTTCTTCTGAAGTGCGACCGCTAACGCAGCGTTACCGTTAACGAGTTCTGAACTAACGGGAGAAGTGGGGCGAGAGGAAATGCTGTTCCCCCCGCCCCCGGACGAAAGCTTCTTGCTTGACGTGAGTCGAAAAACCGTCTTTTCCTGGAAGCTGGATCTTCCGTTTGTCCAAACGACACTCCGGAACCCATTCGTCAAGTCTTTTATTATCTAAAAATTCAACATTTTAAAAATATTTGAACAAAAAAAAAACTAAGAACTCACAATCCAAAAAATGAACATAATAATGGACGGTTCCCATAACTTCTTTGATGCTAACAACTTCTGCAAGCGCTGAAACAAATAAAACATGTTTTAATCTCATGTACAAAAGGAACATATTAAAATCAACCAAATTATGCTTAGATGAGCAACTTATCATAAACATCAGGTTTAAAACCGAGAAAACCCACTACACTTAAGGGGATATGAGGGTTTTAAGTTGGTTGCTTTGTACATATTTCGTTGTGATCAACGGTTTTCGGTTTTTCCCTTCTATCTTGGAAACCGTCCCTCAAAACGAAAAAATGTCCTAATTAAACGTTGTAGCTACGGAAATTTACTACATAAAATATCTTATTGGTTTTTTCCGTCAGAGCAATATTTTAGGAGATATGAAGGTTTAAGTTTTCAGACAGGCTCTGTAGGATTATTAGTTTTAACCTCATAACTCCTTAAATATTGCTCTTACACAAATAATGAATAAAGAAATTTTTGTAGGAAATCTTTGAACCTACAACTTTTACTTAGACATTTTTTCGTTTTGAGCGACGGTTTTCGAGATAGAAGGGAAAAACCGAAAACCGTTGCTCACAACGAAAAATTTGCAAAGCAACTCACTTAAGAACCCTCATATCTCCTTAAGTATTGCTCTGACAAAAAAACCAATGAGGTCTTTTTGTAGGAAATTTCCGTAGCTACGACTTTAATTAGGACGTTTTTTGTTTTGAGGACGGTTTCCAGATAGAAGGGAAAACCGAAAACCGTTGATCACAACGAATATGTACAAAGCAACCAACTTAAATACTTCCATATCTCCTAAAGTATTGCTCTGACGGAAAAAACTAATAAGATATTTTATGTAGTAAATTTCAGTACCTACAACTTTTACTTATGACATTTTTTCGTTTGAGCGACGGTTTCCAAGATAGAAGGGAAAAACCGAAAACCGTTGCTCACAACGAAATATGTACAAAGCAACCAACTTAAAACCCTCATATCCCCTTAAATTTAATCAAAATTTTTGCCCAAAAATTCAACTTTTTGGGCAGTCCCTCCTATTTTTTGGGCCAAGAAGCCCTTTTGGACCAAATATTTTGGCGTTTCCCTCAGTTATTAGGCCCAAAAAATGTGCTTTTTTTAAAATTTCTGCAAATTTTTAGGCAAGAAAGGTCATCAACGGCTGAACAGCGAAGAAGATGTACTCGCATTTTTCACCAGCGGATTCCAGCAAAATACCGCTGGACCTAACCAAAAGCTTCCCTCCAGTATAACATTACCCAATTTTCTTTAAACTTAAAAATAATAAAAATAAACAAAAAAACACTTACGCCATTCATCACCATATCTCATTTTAACCGGTAGTCTACATCCTTCCACCAATTGGGGCTGCAATAAAAATAATTTAAAATAAAATGCTCCCAAAAGAATCAATTTAAAATACCATTTCAATAAAAATAAGAAAAATTGAATAATGTGTAAGCCCCTTCACTTTAGTCAATAACTTTATCAAGTGTGTAATGAGCCAATGAAAGCCCTCCGTTAGAGGACTCCTTAAAGTTTGAAGGAACACTTCAAGTGTTGTGTTTGTGTTGACACAAAAGGAAGGATTTCAAGGAAACCTTGAGAAAAGGGACGTTTATAAATACTTTTCAGTCCGAGTTTAATTTGAATAATTTACGTTTGGTGATTTTTGAGGTCGAAAACCGTAGGAATTGCGAAGTAATTAAATTTAGAGCAACTCCGAAATCGACCGCAAAACAGTTAAAACGGAACCGCTAGATTCCCTGTTAGCACCCCCGAGTCAAGAATTACAATCGCTACGTTCTAGGCTAGTGGCTTTGCATTCCTTTAAATTTTATATCGTCATGAAAAAAACTTTCAACTCGGAAATCCTGAAGAATTTTCTTCAGATTTATTTTACAGCTACAAAATTCTAGGGGGAAAGAATCCCATGATCAAAAACAATACAGGACTTAAAAGACCCTATAGAAAACTTCGAGGGTATCACAATAACTTCCTTTTTAGAATTTTTTTTATTTGCGAACCTTTTGTACTAAATTTTCTCATCTGGATGTATCCGAGCGAAGCGTTACCCGCTAGGAAGTGAAATCGATTTTGGAATTTATCAAAGCATTGTATGGGAGAGGAGGCAATCATGCAACTGGGTTAATCCCGGATCGCGGCAGGTCAGTATTTGGAAAGCCGTAAAGGCGGCGGAAAACCTCTCACATCAGATAATACATCTTTTTAAAAAATATAAATAATGATGTTTTATTTAAACAAAATAAAACGATTTTTTTTCTGTTGAGAAAGTTCAAAAAACTTAGAATTAGATAAGTTAAGCCCGGAATTACCCGTTTGCATAATTCTGAATTTTTTTTCTAGCAGATGTCGAGACTGGAAATCCCCAGTCGCTTCGCGGCCGTTGTCACGAGTGAAACGAGTTGCGTAAAACTTGTCGACTGGGTCACGGACTATACCCGGCCGACCTCCTCACTACTTAATACACTTTTTGACCTAAATTAATTTTTTAATCATCAAAAAGTTGATTCCGATGAAAATTGTGCGGAATTTTTTTTTTATATTAAAAAATAGGAAGTCATTTTATTTTTAATACTGAGGATGTCATTTGGTCAAAAGATGAGGGGAAAAAAATAAAAGTTTAACGCCGCAATCCAGATTTCTTCTTCTTTTTATTGTAGACATTTATATCAAGAAAAAATGTATTTAGTTTTCTCCTTTCCTGAAACTTTTTAGTAGACAAGAGGAAAATAACAATGGTTTACTCAGCGTTTTAAACTTTTTAGAAACTTCTTTCTGAGAATTGATGGGTTCGTAGCTACAAAGTCTTTGATTTTGCCTAGGTGTTCAAATTTCGGATGCGATTGCCATAGTTTGACAGTTTTTCAGAATCTCGAAAACAAAGGGTCCTCTCGATAAAAGGTTGCTTGGTTATAAACAAATGTACCTACTTGACCCCGAGAGACGTGTTCTGCTTACAATTCAGATCGCCTCCCGAATATCGTGGTTTCTGTTGTCGAACACCCAAGATCCCACGTGTCACATCGGATCGAAAATATAAATTTTCCCTTTGTCAACATTGAAATTTCCAAACTAATCTACATAAATCTAAATGAGATTTATGTTACCTCATGAATACTTAGTAAATTCATTGCGTCTAGGACTATAAGGCCCACTATTAGGGTAAATTGCTATCCCGATTAATCTGTCGTTTAATTATTATGTATAAGTCTAGGGGTATCAACCGTTCAAGTTTCACAAAGTAATTAAACTAATATTCTATTTTATGGAAAAAAAAGTACTGTCCACAGCTGGTATAACTACTTCCCTTGAAAGAGCGAGAAGCATCTTCGATTGGGGAGTCGAGAAGTCTCGAACGTTCATTGGCGGACTTCCTGGGGCCGTTTTAACAGGTTTTAAGTCATTTTCTTCGATTCTCTGGTCTATAAACTCCGGCTTATAAGATTTTGCGGGGTTTAAACACCTTTCTCAACGAGTTTTGGGTCGTTTTTCTCGGTTTTCAGGTCCTGAAACAACCATTTAATCAGGTGTCCGAGAGTAAATATCTCCATTACGTGTTCTGGGTCGTTTTCGTCGATTTTCTGGTCTAGAAAAACTAGTTTTGTTGGGCGTTTAGGCGTTAAACATCTCTTTTACCTGTTTTCGGGTAGTTTTCGTCGATTTTCTGGCGTAGAAACACCAGTTTAATTAGGTGTCCGGGCGATAAACATCTCTTTTACCGCGTTCTGGGTCCATTTCTTCTATTTTCTGGTCTAGAAAAACCAGCTTTGGTAGACGTTTATTCGTTAAACATCACTTTTACCTGGTTTCGGGTAGTTTTCATCGATTTTACGGTGTTGAAACACCCGTTTAATCAGATGCCCGTGCGTTTTACCGGGATCTGGGTCCTTTTCTTCGATTTTCTGGTCTATACAAACCAGTTTTGTTAGGCGTTTAGGCGTTAAACATCACTTGTACCTGGTTTCGTGTAGTTTTTGTCGATTACACGGCGTAGAAACACCCGTTTAATCAGGTGTCCGGGCGATAAACATCTCTTTTACCACGATCTGGGTCCTTTTCTTCTATTATGTAGTCTAGAAAAACTAGTTTTGGTAGGCGTTTAGGCGTTAAACACCACTTTTACCTGGTTTCGGGTAGTTTTCTTCGATTTTACAGTGTAGAAACACCCGTTTAATCAGATGCCCGGGCGTTTCACCGGGTTCTGGGTCCTTTTCTTCTATTTTCTGGTCTAGAAAAACCAGTTTTGTTAGGATTTTAGGCGTTAAACATCACTTTTACCTGGTTAGGGGTAGTTTTCGTCGATTTTACGGTGTAGAAACACCCGTTTAATCAGGTGTCCAGGCGAAAAACATCTCTTTTACCGCATTCTGGGTTCTTTTCTTCTATTTTCTAATCTAGACAAACCAGTTTTGTAAGGCGTTTAGGCGTTAAACATCACTTTAAATATCTTAATCATCACGTTAAACATCTCTTTTACAGCGTTCCGAGTCCTTTTCTTCTATTTTCGGATAGTTTTCATCGATTTTACGGTGTAGAAACACCCGCTTAATCAGATGCCGGGCGTTTTATCGGATTCAGGGTCCTTATCTTCGATTTTCTGGTCTAGACAAACTAGTTTCGTAAGGCGTTTAGGCGTTAAACCTCACTTTACCCGTTTTCGGGTAGTTTTTGTCAATTTTACGGTGTAGAAACACCCGTTTAATCAGGAGGCTGGGTGTTTTAACATCTTTTTACTGTGTTTTAGACCGTTTTCAACAGCGTGCCGCTTTGAAATTCGGTCACCTTACCCACAGACCCCCGGCCAGTCATCCCTTGCTTAAAACCATTTTCCGTTCCCATTTGTGGACCCCCTCAATAGGCGGACGTATGGGGCTTCACAATAATTTCTCTTTGATGAAGTTTGAAATAGAAACTCGATAAAATTATAAACGGTTAAGGGAATGTGGGATGTTATTGTCTCCATGGGGTTGTAAAAGTGTTTGCCTTTCTTCTCATATTGTTTTCCGAGTAACCGTAGCCCTAATGGAGAGATCTAGATTGAGTGGGTGAAGTGACAAGGGAAAAGCGATCCCCATTTTGTCAAAATGCCTCTTCAAATCAACATTTTCAGGAAGTAAAGACGGAAAAAAATTATTACTTTTTTTTCTATTAGTTTAAAAAGTTTATAGAAATAACAATTGTTTAGTGAAAAAAAAATTGGAATTGGATGTCTGTAGAAGAGTGTAAGGGACAAGGAAAGGGCCGATTGCTCCCTGCCCCGAGGCTTCCTCTAAATTAGCTTAGCCATTCCTCCTCAGACCCTCTTTACATGATTTCCCCTAACTTGACGCCATCCGGGAATTCGGACAAGTTGAGCCAATGAGGTAAGGCCCCCTGGGGGGAAGAAAACTCATGTCACACATGTTACTCCGCGCACTAACCTTTCCTCGCTTGAATCAACACCTATCCCCAGAACTTCCGTTTTCAAATTCCATCACACTGCAAATAAAATTCAGTTAGGCTAATTCAGCTATACATCGAAGCATTACATTATTGCCTAACTTATCCTTCCTTTCTACGTCCCTAATAACCCTTTTTCCCAAAGAAAACGAAGTCATTGCGGCTTCCATAAGGCCTCCAGCTGAATTCACAGGTTCTGCAGAGGCTATAGGGGAAATAACAAAATTATACAGGGTGTCCGGAAACACATGGCAAGCGTCTGGGAGAGCGTTAAAAAGTGGTTTTACGAAAAAAAGTAAAATGTAAACCCCCCTTAATTTAAATCAAAGAATTTGATAGTGTAGTTTAAAATCCGCCTGGATATACAGGGTGTCCCAGACACAACCTAACTTCATTATTTCAAATGAGAACCCCTATTTTTTATTTCAGATTCGTAATCTACGCAAAATTTCAAGTAGATTTGAGTACTCATATGACAATTTTGGACAACTTTTAAAAAATGTCAAAATTTAGCGTTTTTTGCGCTAAAATCCGTTAAAATTGACCTAGGAGACTCGTTTTTTTTTAATTCCACTTATTTTTTCCCGAAGAATCGAACTGTCTCAAAGTTGAGCATCTTCGCATTCAGCATCACGAGATTTCGTCGCTAATGGCCTTTTTTCAAGTTAGAACCCAAATTTTTAGTTCAGAAATGAAAATTAGCGCTTGTTGAAAGGAATTTTTCTTTCGGACCACAAATTTTGAAAGAGCTACAGCGTCTTTTGTGTTTATGCATCAAAAATTAAAATTCCGTCAACAAATCGCTAATTTCCATTTTTGAAGTATGGAATTTGGAGTTAAACTTGAAAAAAGGCCATTAGCGACGAAATCTCGTGATGCTGAATGCGAAGATGCTCAAATTTGAGACAGTTGGATTCTTCGGGAAAAAATAAGTGGAATTAAAAAAAAACGAGTCTCCTAGGTCAATTTTAACGGATTTTAGCGCAAAAAACGCTAAATTTTGACATTTTTTAAAAGTTGTCCAAAATTGTCATATGAGTACTCAAATCTACTTGAAATTTTGCGTAGATTACGAATCTGAAATAAAAAATAGGGGTTCTCATTTGAAATAACGAAGTTAGGTTGTGTCTGGGACACCCTGTATATCCAGGCGGATTTTAAACTACACCATCAAATTCTTTGATTTAAATTAAGGGGGGTTTACATTTTACTTTTTTTCGTAAAACCACTTTTTAACGCTCTCCCAGACGCTTGCCATGTGTTTCCGGACACCCTGTAGATTATTATTGAGAAGTGATGTTTTTTCGCTCAGTTTGGTAAAGCATTTGTGCTAATGGTCGAATCTAACCGAGGCATAATATATGCAGCCCAGGGCAGCCACACCTCCATTATTATCTGCATAAAATAAATCACTCTAAACACACCTCTTTATTTATTATTATTAACTAAATCAATAGAGAAACAATTTAATAAATTGTCAAACGTTATTTTTAAATAACGATAGGATTATAACTAACGCAATTAACTTTAAAGGTCATTTTATTTAAAGTTTGTTTGTTTTAGATCTAATTACGTTAATAAATCGTTATAGTCAAAGTTAATAATTTTAATAGGTGAACAGGTTTCGGGGGTCGTGAAATTTACCTTGTCGCAAGTTTGGAAACGATACCGCGGGGCGGAAACTCAAACAAAATGAGACAGTTTCAAAATACATTGGTTAATATAATGTAAATTTTTGAACCGTGAGAAATTCCGGTGGTTTTAAGCGAGGAAACCAGCGCGAGCGGTGGGGATGGTTCGCAGGGGGACGTTTAAAAACTTTAGACGCTCTAACCTGAGCTTTATTAAGAAAAATAACGCCATTCCTTGTTTTTAACACTATCTGAGCAAACATTGTTTTCTAATTTATAGGCGGCGTTATTTATGTTTTTACAACAATTTTTCCTCGGATTTTTGATTAAATAAACAACTTTTTGGAACTCAAAGCTTCTTGTGAGTTGGCGATCCGGAGTTTTACGGGTAGATGTAATGTTTTTGAAATAAAAAATTGGAGATTATGGACCTACGAAAATTTCTAAGCCTTTTATTAGTCTATTTTAAGTTTGCGGCCTTTTTAGAAACATTTTGAAAGGCAACGTTTTAAGTCTGATGCCCATTCACTGTTTTCTGAGAATTTTAGCTCTTTAAGCCTACTTCGTAGAAGTCTGCGGCCCTTTAGATAAATGTTTACAAGTCAGCAGAATTTTTTTTTCGTTTATAAAACCATGAAGCCCATTTTCTCCAAGACTGCTGGCCTTTCAGTAAAACATATACGATTATGCGGCCCTTTTAGCTCATTTTCTACTTGTCCACGGCCCTGTTAGCTTATTTTATTCATGTCTGTGAACCTTTCAGCCTAATTTCTTCAAATCTGCGGCCCTTTTGGAAAAATGCCAACGAATATGCGGACATTTTCCCTTTTATATGACCTTGAAGCCCATTTTCTCCCAGTCTGCTGGCCTTTCAATAATACTGCTACGATTCTGCGGCCCTTTTAGCACATTTTCTCCGAGTACACGGCCCTTATTTTATTATTGTCTGTGAACCTTTCAGCCTAATTTCTTCAAATTTGCGGCCCTTTTAGACAAATGCATACGAATCTGCGGACATTTTCTGTTTATAAGACCATGAAGCCTATTTTCTCCCAGTCTGCTGGCCTTTCAGTAAAACTTCTACGATTCTGCGGTCCTTTGAGCTTATTTTTAGGGAGTGAGCGGCCCTTTTAGCATATTTTCTACGAGTCCACGGCCCTTATTTTATGCTTGTCTGTAAATCATTCAGCCTAATTTCTTCAAATCTGCGGCCCTTTTGGAAAAATGCTAACGAATATGCGGACATTTTTCCGTTTATAAGACCTTGAAGCCCATTTTCTCCTAGTCTGCTGGCCTTTCAGTAAAACTTCTACGATTCTGCAGCCCTTTTAGCTTATTTTCTGAGAGTGAGCGGCCCTTTTAGCACATTTTCTACGAGTCCACGGCCCTTATTTTATTCTTGTCTGTGAATCTTTCAGCCTAATTTCTTCAAGTCTGCGGCCCTTTTAGACAAATGCTTATAAATCTGCGGACATTTTTCCGTTTATAAGATCTTGAAGCCCATTTTCTCCTAGTCTGCTGGCCTTTCAGTAAAACTTCTACGATTTTGCGGCCCTTTGAGCTTATTTTCTACGAGTCCACGGCCCTTTTAGCACATTTTCTACGAGTAAACGGCCCTCTTAGCTCAATTTATTCTTGTCTGTGAATCTTTCAGCCTGATTTCTTCAAATCAGGTGCCCTTTTAGACAAATGCTTACGAATCTGTTGCCATTTTTCCGTGTACGTGACCTTGCAGCCAATTTTCTCCCATTCTGCTGCCCTTTCAGCAATATCTCTTCGATTCTGCGGCCTTTGAGCTTATTTTCTGGGAGTGAGCGGCCCTTTTAGCACATTTTCTACGAGTCCACGGCCCTTATTTTATTCTTGTCTGTGAACCTTTCAGCCTAATCAAGTCTGCGGCCCTTTTAGACAAATGCTTACGAATCTGCGGACATTTTTCCGTTTATATGACCTTGCAGCCCATTTTCTCCAAGTCTCCCGGCCTTTCAGTAAAACTTCTACGATGCTGCGGCCCTTTGAGCTTATTTTCTGGGAGTGAGCGGCCCTTTTCGCACATTTTCTACGAGTCCACGGCCCTTATTTTATTCTTGTCTGTGAACCTTTCAGCCTAATTTCTTCAAATCTGCGGCCCTTTTAGACAAATGCTTATGAATATGCGGACATTTTTCCGTTTATATGACCTTGAAGCCCATTTTCTCCCATTCTGCTGGCCTTTCAGCAATATCTCTTCGATTCTGCGACCCTTTAAGCATATTTTCTAGTCGTATAGAATAAAATGTCTAAAGGAATCTTCATCTAGATTTTGGCGAAATTTCCTCACTAGGAAAGTAAAATTTTTATTGAGTTTGGCGAAAAAGGTTCGACGTTCTAAAGAAGTTTAAGTCGATTGTCGATTGAGTTTACAGCAAAAAAAAAAGAAGTTTTCTTTCGGAGTGGCTCCTAATAGATTTTGATCTTTCTTGCCATTTGCTATTTCACCCTTTCGCCCTTGATTTTCACTTAACGTAGAGAGAATGTTTATTTATCGGGTTGAGTTGGATTGAGATCACGTAGGCGTTGAGAGAGTTAAAGGAGGTGGTGATTAAAGATCCCAGAAGAGGGAAGCGGTGTTGCTTGAGAACGGTTCATTAATCCGGCGGCGGGAGAAGCGGCGACTAGGAAACTCACCCTCAACGCCTCCCCAATCCATCGCCTCAGGACCATTATTCTACTTAAGCCTTGTTATTTTTTACAACTCTCTATTTACCAAAGTACTTAGGGGGGGAACGTTTTGACAAGTCTCTGGAGCTTATTTATCGCTTGCTTATTTTGATGGGCTTTAATCAAAGTTTTCTAGTTAGCTCCGTTCTAACTGATTGCTTATTTGGAAACCGATGCTTTGGAGTCGATTTACGAGAGGATTACCCTCATTTCGAATTAAAACTCGCAATTATATAAAAAGTCCGTTTTTTTTTACTTTCAGAAAAAACAGAACTCATGACATTGATCCTCAAACCATCGACTAATCAAAATTTTTAATTAAAAATGCTTTTAAGCGCTTGTTTTCAAAGCATATAGACTTATTACTCCTGTGAGATATTGGACAATAAACAGCATCATAAGATTATTGAGAAGTTATTGGATTCTATAACCAGTTTTTTGAGGATCTTCCAGACCCAGTAGATCAAGGATGCTTACCCGGCTTTTCGGCTTTCTCGCTGGAGGAAGGACGGACGTCGCCCACAATTTTTGTAAAGGGAGCTCGAATCAACTGGGAAACTTAGGGTTTCCCCATGTCTTTTCTCCACGCTCTTCCAAGGACCTTCAAGCAAATTTTCCTAAAATGATAATAATTTAAATTTATTTAAATTAATATTGATTTTTAGAGAGGTAAGCCGACTAATTTAATATACACTATACACAAACCTGTTTATCTTCTAAAAACAGCCAGATTACCATTTTAACGCTGAGTTAATCCTTTGAATTTTCTTTAATAAACGAGCTGAATTTTAAAATTACATTTTAAATCCCGACTAAAAAAATCCATTGACTAATAAAAGCAATAAAATGTAAAATTATCTTTTAATTTTTTTTAATTGGACATGGAGTAATTAAATTAAAATTACGGGTAATAAATTTAAAGGGACGAAACAACTTCTTTATCTCAAAACGTCCATTAAAGTAAAGCAGTAAATTTTAGTATCTCTAGAAATGCTCCCCGGATCCTCAATTAACTTCTTACGCTTATGTTTTTTAGGTTCCTCAAGGTAAAATAAAGAAGAGTAGGCCGAGAAAGACTTATGAGAAGGCCCCTTCTAATTATTTTAACGAAATAACCAGCAAAAAAAAATGCTCCAATTTCCCAAGTTTTTTTTTCCCTTACTCCCTTTTAAAACAAGATTCGAACAACCGTCAGTGATTGGGGAAAAAATTGAAGATTTTGGAATTTCAGAGGTATATTTGGTGGAGAAATGTCGACTGGATACATTTACATACAAATACGAGTCTGAAGGGAGGGGACTCTGCAGTTTGCATAATGAGCGTCTCCTTCCACCACATTCAAAAGCGCCTTCTATACCTACAGAGGAGTGACATTAAGGTAACGTTTATTATCACTTCTTATAACTATCCGAGATTTTTTATTGTTGAAAAGGATTTCCTTTTTTTTTCTTCTTCCTGTGACATTTTTTACTTCCTTAAAGAAGTTATTGTGATACCATCCACGTCGGGTTTTTGGGGAGCGTAGGGTAGATTCGAATATGGATCTACACCGATCTCTTTGTCTGTGGTGCCGGCCGGCCGTAGCATTTTTTTCCGGAACACTTTACGGCCGCAGTTTTCATCCGATTTTCACCAAATTTTCACACAAATAAGACGGTGAAGAAGAAACTAACGAGGGCGATTTTTGAATTTCGAAAAAATGGATGTATGTCGGTTTGAAATTTTAAAAAATTCGCTGCGGCCGAACCGTTAATCCGATTTTCACCATATTTTCACCAATTACTCCTTATATTTTTTAAGAATTTTTGGTGTAAAAAAATTGCCACTTTTGAATTATTATTTTTTTTAAGTAGGGAGAAATTTCGTACTTCTACCCCTTTACGAGAGGCACATGCCAAGGCCAAAGAGCCAATTATTTCTACCTTGACACTTTGGACACTTTTGGAAAAAAACAATGTAGAAAATTTTCAAAAACAAAAAAAAAGGAAAACCCGGAAAATTTTAAAAAATAAAAACATAGAAAATTTTTCAAAAAAAAAAAAAAAAACTCGGAAAGTACAAACTATTAAAATTATACTTCCCCCTCCGTTATACTTCCCCTCCCATATACTTCCCCCTCCTATACTTCCCCTTCCATATACTTCCCCCTCCTATATTGTTACCTCTCTTTAAGTAAGTTTTCGTTGAAAGCTCTTCAAACCAGTACTTTCCTGTGAAATCAAGGATTTAAATATGACTTAATTTCATCGAATTTATCGTGTTACCCTCGACGGACGCATTTTCCTGGCGCTTTGATCGGTCTTTTGTATCGAGGAGTCCGAAAAAATGGCTTCTAGGAACATAAATTTCTTCTAACAAGGAGCCGAAGATAAAATGAGAATAATTAAATTAATCCCTTTTTCGGTTGGGTAAGTTTTCCCCCTGATCTGTGCAAGAATTGGAGTAAAATAAACTGAGTCTGTTTTTGTTTATAATTAATCCTAGACGTAATAAGATTCTAATTAAAACCACCCTTTTATTTTAATAAAATTTGAAATATCTCCATAATTAAAGGAAGATTTCGGTTCGTATAATTTGATTTGAGAAATAAAGTTTCTATTGAAAAAGAGGGAGAGAAACTGGCGTAATGTGATTTTCCCGGAGCACTTGTGCACGCTAATTACAAAGCTGGGAATCAATGAATAAGAGGCCGAAAGTAGACGGAGGGGTGAGAAAGGGGATCCCCCTGCAATAACGTAAGCACGTGCTTCGACGAACACGATACGGGCAAAGGGAGGTGGGACCCGTCACCTAATGAACCCCTCGGGCGTACTCTACTACATTCTAGCTAATACATTTCAATGAGTTGCATACATAAATAGGTTCTAATCAACTCAATCACCCACCCCCCTTTTTTTTCCATCACGAAAAATATTGAAGCGTGAGGAAATTTCTAATTAGTTATCACGAATCAAATAATTAACTGATGGCTTTAGATTCATCTATTCTTTAAGAATTAGATTTTTCTTCCCCTTCTAATCCGAGGTTATGACTTTCAGGGGGGTTCAGTGAAATCCTTTTTACCGGATCGTAGGATTTTGTTTTTCGCTCAACAACTCCAAATAACAGGGTTATGGTATTTTCTTGAGTTTTTTGGCAAAAAAAAATTCTCTAAAGCTAAAAACCGTAATTTAATCAAGTACTTATATGAATTTGCTCCCAATTTACCAAAAATTGCCTGTGGTTAGGAAAAAACATTCTTGGCTTTTAGCTTTATTAAACATTTATATTCACTCTTAAATATGTACGTGTACTCACTGAGGAAATACTAATAATCACTGAGGAAATACAGATATTCACTGAGGAAATACTAATATTCACTGAGGAAATACAGATATTCACTGAGGAAATACTAATATTCACTATTAATACGTGTGTGTACATATTCACTGAGGAAATACTGATATTCACTGAGGAAATACTAATATTCACTATTAAATACGCGTATTACTGAGGAAATCCTGATATTCACTCTTAAATAAGTATATTCACTGAGGAAATACTAATTTTCTCTGAGGAAATACTAATATTCACTTAGGAAATACTAATATTCACCTAGGAAATACTAATATTCACTCTTTAAATACGTGTATTCACAGAGGAAATACTAATATTCACTCTTAAATACGTGTATTCACTGAGGAAAAACTAATATTCACTCTTAAATACGTGTATTCACTGAGGAAAAACTAATATTCACTCTTAAATACGTGTATTCACTGAGAAAAAACTAATATTCACTCTTAAATACGTGTATTCACTGAGGAAATATGTGTATTCACTGAGGAAATACGTGTATTCACTGAGGAAATACTAATATTCACTCTGAAATACGTGTATTCACTGAGGAAATACATATTAATATTCACTCTTAATTACGTGTATTCACCGAGGAAATACTAATATTCACTCTGAAATACGTGTATTCACTGAGGAAATATTAATATTCACTCTGAAATACTTGTATTCACTGAGGAAATACTAATATTCACTCTGAAATACGTGTATTCACTGAGGAAATATTAATATTCACTCTTAATTACGTGTATTCACTGAGGAAATACTAATATTCACTCTGAAATACGTGTATTCACTGAGGAAATATAATATTCACTCTGAAATACGTGTATTCACCGAGGAAATACTAATATTCACTCTGAAATACGTGTATTCACTGAGGAAATATTAATATTCACTCTTAATTACGTGTATTCACTGAGGAAATACTAATATTCACTCTGAAATACGTGCATTCACTGAGGAAATACTAATATTCACTCTGAAATACGTGTATTCACTGAGGAAATACTAATATTCACTCTGAAATACGTGTATTCACTGAGGAAATATTAATATTCACTCTTAATTACGTGTATTCACTGAGGAAATATTAATATTCACTCTGATATACGTGTATTCACTGAGGAAATACTTATATTCACTCTTAAATATGTGTATTCACCGAATGTATTCACAAAATTGGAGCAAAACTTCCAATAAAAAACATCGCTGTATTAACTGGAGTAACAGACTCTTAAAGAATATTACTTAGTATCTCGCCCGAGAAAACAAAAGATTTTTAGGAATTTCATACGGCTTCAAAATGTTAATAACAGTTTCTGCTTCCCCCGAGCTTCCAAAAATCATTGAAATGAAGAAACCAAAATCGATATATCTTCGAATAAGATGGAAAAGGTAACGTTGTGGTAGTAAAAGGGGTGTTGGATCAGCCACCGGTATTATATCCGAGGCCCCGTTTACACAAAGGGAAGATTTGTTGGCCTCAACTCTTTCTCTCCAGACATTGTCAACGAGATTTATTTCCCTATCTACACGTAACCATTATCCCAAAAGTTTTCGACTCTATTCAATTTTCCAGAAAATCAATTTTTTTTACTTTTATATTTTTTTTAAAAGAGAAAAACCTTTTTTTTTCTCGCACATTTCCCTTGTGTCATCAGAAAGAGTCGCTTTTAGAGATATGGTCGGGATAAAAAGGTCTATAAAAATACGGGACTGAAAGAGAGAGAAAGAAAAAAGGACACTTTTGGGGAGGTATATCGTGAAGGGTTTTAGAGGCGTCAATAGACCCGGATCCGGATAATAAGTGACTCAATAAACAATTTCTATTGTGATACTTCTACTACATTTCGACTTTTCCACTGAAATTTGTCTCCCGATCGGTAACCCAGATATTCAGGAAATAAAGTCGAATGAAAATCGTAAAATCGCATCAGGAAGTTCTTTTTTTAGGGCTTATTAATTTTTGTATTAGGTAAATATTCGATTTTATTCGCTGAAGTTATTGTTTTACCCTCCTTGTCAGGTTTTTCGCCTCCTACATTATTCCTTCTCTTTAAGGAAGTTCCGTCGGGGACAGTACTTTTCTTCATTTCGACGCGTTAGTTCTATAAGTCATTTTTTTTTATCTATTTGGAGTTAGGCATTGTTTCTGATGGTAAATTTTGTGGAGAATTGAATTCCGTTGGTAGTTTAACCCTATTACCAACAGAAAACGCGTAGTTCACAATTTAGCCAACAGGTTTGATTCCAATGAGAAATTAATCCGTATTTTGGCTCTCCTGAAAACCTTGGAAAAATGAGATAGCCGGTGTTAGAACTAATACGACAAAATGTACAAATTTTGACATCAAAATGGTGGCAAAATGACTTGTCCGGTGTTAGAATTAACGCGACGAAATACTATTTATATTATAGGAGGGAGAAATTTGGGCTCTTCACGCCCGTTCCATGTGGCCTGGCTGGGCGAAGACTTTTATTTTTTCTACGTTGATAATTCAATTTTTTAAACTTTTTTTATTTAAGATAGTCGTTAATTTAACGCGACGATTTATTGCAATAACAGAAGTTCCCTAGACAAGTGGTTCTGGTACTTCCACCTAATGGAAAATACGAAAAGATTATGTACCTCAGGGAACCTTTAATATCGGTTTTAATTTAAAACTACTACATTTCGAAAGAAACTAAAATGAATTTTCCTGAAATCGGAACAAGGAAGGAGTATTATAATCCTGAAGCTTACAGATTCCAAAAGGGGTTCTTATAGTAAAGTTGGGAAGGAACGTTTCTCGGAAGATTAAATGACAAACAGACCACCGTTTTTCCCCTCAAAGGTATAAAGGGTCAGGGGCGGCGGAAAGAGGGGATGGCAGATTAAACCTTCGCTAAACCTGTAAAAGCGACCCAACGAAATACAACCATGTTTCGAAAACGCTTACTCTCATATACCGTTACATTTATTGCAATTTAATACCTTTTTTTTTCTTTCTCTTTTTGATCATCGAACCTTTTGATATCGAATATATCTATTGTATTTTAAGGGGGACGAAATAAGGTTGATCAAAAACGTGACACTCAAAGGTTTCACAAATTTGCTTATTAATCCCCGTGGGATAAATCCCGTTCCTCGCCCACAACTTGTTAAGCAAGTATAACGGAAGGGGAAGTATAAAGGAGGGGGAAGTGTAAGGGAGGGGGTAGTATAAAGGAGATGGAAGTATAGGGAGGAGAAGTATAACGGAGGGGGAAGTTTTTTTTTTTGCAAAATTTTCCGATTTTTTTTTTTTTTTTCAAAAAATTTACCGACTTTTTTTTTTTAATTGAACATGTCTTTTTTAATTTGCGCTTTTTTCCCCCGAAGTATAAAGGGGGGGGGGAAGTGTAGTGGAGGGGAAGTATAAAGGAGGGGGGAAGTATAAGGGAGAGGAAGTATAACGGAGGGGGAAGTTTTTTTTTTGCAAAATTTTCCGAGTTTTTTTTTTTCAAAAAATTTACCTACCGAGTTTTTTATTTTTATTTGAACATGTTTTTTTTAATTTACACTTCTTTTTCCCCGAAGTATAAAGGGGGGGGAAGTGTAGGGGAGGGGAAGTATGAAGGAGGGGGATGTATAAGGGAGGGAAGTATAACGGAGGGGGAAGTTTTTTTTTTTGCAAAATTTTCCGAGTTTTTTTTTTATTTGAACATGTTTTCTTTTTTTGCGCTTTTTTTTCCGATAAATTTTCTAAGTTCTTTTTTTTTTTAATTTTTTCAAAGTATCAAGGTAGAAATAATGGGATTTTCGCCCAAGGGGAGAGAGACCTCCCGTAAACGGGTGGACGTATGAAATTTCTCCCTACTGAAAGGAAAATTAATGTGGAAAAATTTGTATACCAAAAATTCTTAAAAAATATAAGAGTAATTGGTGAAAATTTGGTGAAAATCGGATTACGGTTCGGCCGCAGCGAATTTTTTAAAATTTCAAACAGACATATCTCCGCCATTTTTTCGAAATTCAAAAATCTCCCTCGTTACATCCTTCTTCACCGGCTAAAGAAATTTGTGTGCTTTGGAGAAAATCGGTTGAAAACTGGCCGTAAAGTGTTCCGGAAAAAAATGCTACGGACGGCCGGCACAACAGACAAAGTTGAGATCGGTAAAGGTCAAAATTCTGGGGTCTGGAAGACCCTTCCCCAAAAACCCGACGTGGAGGGTATTACAATAACTTCTTTAAGGAAGTTAAAAGGGTGTCCAATGCCTTATTTTTCTGATGAATTTTTTGTCCCTTCTGGAGTACCCCAGGGATGCCATCTCGCTCCAATATTATTTCTCATATATTCAATGTCCTTTCGAAAAATGCGTTTATTATAGCAAATGAGAGGGTATTGTTTAATCCGAATTTAATTTGTAACATTAAACTTAAGGTCATTAGTAATTTAAGGATATAATTTTAGATGGCATCCCGTAACAAAGCCGAATAAGCTCGTCTTCGATGATTTACTGCCTGTCTCTAGTTCACCCTAGGAATGGTATTTGGATTTATAAATTATAGGTGACGTCAATCATTTGAAAGGGGTTCGTTCTCCAATATTAGCTCACTACTCAATTTAGTAATGGAAAATTAATTTCAAAATTTGAAAACTCTATTACTAAATTGAGTTGAGATCTAGGCTACTTCAGTGAAAATCTGAAAGCATAAAACAGAAAAAAGTTAGATTTCTTTTTATCTGCCAAATTTTATTCAAAGACAGTTCAATTTTGTTGCTGGTGGCAGCGGTGCTTGAAATGTTTTAGGCACTTTTAACTTGATTAAATGGCCTTGAGATTCCACCTTAAACTTAGCATGACAATTGAGATGTATAAATTTACATAAGAAGGTTATCATAAATTGCATTAAGCTGCTGTATAATCAACAAGGATTTTCCTTAATTAGTAGTGGTTTAAGCCAACAACACGAAAACTGACCACTAACTTGTTGCATCATAAACAGCTTAGCGTATACATAATGACCTGAAAAGAAACTTTGAGAAAAAGGTAGACAGTAAATTAAAGCCGGGAGTCGAATAAAGCGTATTGACTGGGAAGTAGCTCGAGGATGGGACCTTTAATCCATTTCATTGGGAAAGTTTGACGCTCTTATCTTCTCCGATCCCTTCCCAAGGGGTTAAACGCAACTTGCTATCCCTCCGTCTCCACGATAAAGCCCCTGAACATATACTGGAAGGGGGTGAACCGTATTGTTCGAGATCTTATCGACGCGGTATAACAGTTAAAATAACCCTCAGGCCCCTACCATCATAAGGTTAAACGGACATGCTTAAAGTTGATGTAAATCACTTGACGATATAAAATGGTGGAGACTGGGGGATTAAAAATGTTGAAATAAAATGTCTTTTTGGGATGAAAACGGTTGAGTCGTTGAGAAATGTTTTGGGTAAGGAGGCTGTCAAGATTTCAACCGTCCAAATATGTTTCTGGGAGTGATATTGCGTTAAAAGGCGATGAACGGGCGGGGGTCCGACTCTCAAGTGTGTTGACATTGCGAAGTTGGGTCACCGCTCCATCCACACCCCTCCAGCCCACGTCATCGAGCTCCCTTCATCGCTGTCCTGTTTGCGTACACGAGTTGTGTAAACAGCGTTCTCGTTCTGAGCCACAATGACATTAGTTCGGCACCACCAATATTTGACGTGTTCCTCCCCCCCACGCGTCTATTTCAGACATATTGATCTACCACAAAATGTTACAAACGGAAGAAGAAAATCAGAGATTTCTTATCGAAATAACAAGGTGGGAAAGTCAAAAGTTGTAGATTTGTGCAAGATACGTATAAACGAGAGGGGTTGAAAAGAGGGGCCTTAATGGGTGAGGCAATGTGGGGGGCTTAAATGGCAAAAACTTGTCTCAAAGAGAGAGCATCTGAGGAGAGAGTGTGTTGACAAAAGGAAGATATGGTTCCAGAGGCCTGGTATTTATTAGAAGGGCTTAAGTGGATACCCACGCTACTCCAACATGTCCGCTTCTGAATTACCATTGTACACCCACTTCAATCTCTTCATTTTTTTCCCCCTCCCATCTCACACCCTTTCGATTCTCCAAAATATCAAAGAGATTTTAAAAGACTCTTTGTTAATATCCTCATGTGCGACTTCAAAAGGAAAGCGAAAAAAAAAGTTATAAAAAGTGACTGAGGAAAAAATGCGAGGCGAAGATCGGGTGAAGAAGACGTAGTTGCGCATTTACAAGTAATTTGTTTACGGAGGCGGGGAAAGCGGTGTACATATGTGGAGCGCGTCCGGAAGCCGTGTTATGAATATTGAGTCGTTCCTTTAACTACCACCATGGGACCGGCCAACTATAAATATTAACAACCGACGTCGCCTTCAGACCTTTTATTTCCGTTCCCGCCCCTTGATAAATAACCTTTATGCATATAAATCGACAAGGGTTTCAGCCGATTTTCACAACTTTTTTTTTCATACTTTTGTTTCCTTGATCCAAATCGTACCTTTTAAAAGGAAATTCCTGTAAAGAGAAAGAAATGTTAGCTTCTAAACATCCTGTGCAAAAACGTCGCCAATGAGTAGATCTCAATGTAGCTTCGACAGCTGGGACGAACATTTTAGGGGGCTCACATCTCGTCCTAAAGTATTCTCGTCCTAAAAATAATAGAAAAAGAAAAAAATATAAACTGTATTCTCGTCCGAAAGTATTCTCGTCCTAACGGGCTACGCCCCTTTTTAGGACGAGATGACAGTAGGACGAGAAGACATTCGGATAAGTGGATTTCAATTTTTATACAATTTTTTAAATATTATACTTTAATAAAATGGAAATCATCTCGTCCGAAAGTATTCTCGTCCTAAAAATAATAGAAAAAGAAAAAAATCTAAACTGTATTCTCGTCCTAACAGGCTACGCCCCTTTTTAGGACGAGATGACAGTAGGACGAGATGACAGTAGGACGAGAAGACATTCGGACAAGTGGATTTCAATTTTGATACAAAAATTATACTTTAATAAAATAGAGATCATCTCGTCCGAAAGTATTCTCGTCCTAAAAATATGTGTAAAATAAAATACTACTTAAAATTAAATGAAATGTATTCTCATCCAAAAGTATTCTCGTCCTAAAACTAACGTACAAAAACTACTGCGTCGGAGAAATGCGGCAGCGTTCCACCCCCGCAAGTCACGGTCTGTTTGTTTGTTTATTTTACACAGGGGGGTTAATTTTTTTCCTCTCGCGAGGATGTGCTCGTTTTATGACAAAAGGGGGTTAATTTTTTTTTTTTCTCGCGATGATCAGCTCGTTTTATGACACAAGGGGGCTAATTTTTTCCTCTCGCGAGGATTTGCTCACCCTGTAGGCGGCCCTGGGATGGATGAGTGGCTCGGTAGGCGCAAAAAGGAGTTTAAAACTTGCTGGGGTGGAACGCTGCCGCATTTCTCCGACACAGCAATTTTTGTGAGTTAGTTTTAGGACGGGAAGACAGCAGGACGAGAAGACAGTAGGACGAGAAGACAGTAGGACGAGAAGAAAGTAGGACGAGAAGACAGTAGGACGAGAAGACAGTAGGACGAGAAGAAAGTAGGACGAGAAGACAGTAGGACGAGAAGACAGTAGGACGAGAAGACAGTAGGACGAGAAGACAGTAGGACGAGAAGAAAGTAGGACGAGAAGACAGTAGGACGAGAAGACAGTAGGACGAGAATACTTTCGGATGAGAATACTTTCGGATGAGAATACATTTCATTTCATTTTAAGTAATATTTTGTTTTACACATATTTTAGAACGAGAAGACAGTAGGACGAGAATACTTTCGGACGAGATGATTTCTATTTTATTAAAGTATAATATTTAAAAAATTGTATAAAAATTGAAATCCACTTGTCCGAATGTCTTCTCGTCCTACTGTCATCTCGTCCTAAAAAGGGGCGTAGCCTGTTAGGACGAGAATACTTTTGGACGAGAAGACAGTTTATACTATTTCTTTTCTTTATTTTAGGACGAGAATACTTTCGGACGAGATGTAGGCACCCAAGATTTAGACTGGGGCATTATACACCAATGGTGTCGTGCTTTCTGCACCATAGACACTAGCGCTCACCCCCAAAAAGTGGAGTTTGCGACACTTATCTCTTTAGGCCATACCTAGAATTTGTACACCCACTTCAATCTCTTCATTTTTTCCCCCATTTCTCACCCATCTATTGACTCCCTCTAAAAATAACGATTAACCGAAGAGCTAATAAGTGCGGTGAGTTTATATTTTAATGGTGGTTTGCTGTACGGGATCATGAATTACGAGAAGCGAGCGAAAGAGACTAAAACTTTTTGATTAAAGTTGGAAAGGCAATTTATATTCATCCACCTTCGAAAGTAGATTCTTGAAAAATACGCTCTTTGACAGGACAACAAGTGCATGAGGATGAAATATGTCGGTATGATGTTCGATGGAGTGTAAGAACGATCCTTCGTAGGGGCGCCCTCTCCCCCGCCGTTTGCGGATTCGTCTGCTGATATATCGAGTACTCCATAGGCCGTGTCTTCCTAAATCTCGTCCCCCCCTTCATCCCCGGGCCGTTTTAACAAACGTTCCCCATCGCAATGAAAATCTCTCATTTTACCCCCATTTCCACTCAAACGCCAAAAAACCCCACCGTTTATGTCACAACGCGGAGCAATTATTTAAATAAAACGGCAAATAAAACAGTATAAATCGACATAGAAAAAAACCCATTTTTTTTAAATCACACAATCCCTAAAAGTTTTTTTTCTAAGGTTTTTGCAGAAAGTTCATATAACCCCCTGGAAGGTTATGTTAATTGTAAAGTTATGTTTAGGGAAAGAGTCGAGTTTTCCAAACGGTTTTATGCTAATTTTCCCAAAGGTTGGAACTCGGTTTTGGGAAAAGAAGAAAAACCCGGTGAGCCTTTAATGAACCGAGCCGACAACTTTTATCTTTCATTTTGTTGGTCTTTCTGACTCTTATTAACCATCCAAATACTCGTCACGATTCCGTTCAAAAACAAACTTTTTCATCAATAAAAACTTTTTTAACTACCTCCAGTATTGTACCTACGGGGGAAAAAAATATATCGAAAAACACGCTTTTCAAAGTTGCAATTTAGATGAAAATATATAGCTATATTTAAAAAGAAAATATAAATAAAAAAACTCTTAATTGGGGAAAAAAAACTGGGCAGCTTTTGAGTTAATTGCCCCATATAGTGGAGTATTTGATATTTTCTTATTTCTCTTGCTATACTTTGCTGAATATTTGATCAAAATAAAGTTAAAGCCCCCGTTGTTGAGAGCTAGAAGCCCACTCGTTGCAAGTACTTGTATATTCGATACCAAAAGTACTCGTATCGATAGAGTATACTCGATATCGATAAGTAACAACACTAGATGGCGGGCCTTCACCCCCGCTATTCGTACTCACTAGCCACCGATCGCCCGCCGTCTATACCCTCTTTTAAGCTGCCGATTTTATTTTAATTGGGCTCGCGTATTCCACGAAAAACGGGGCTTAAGGGATAAAAGTTTGGATTGAGCGATTAAGACTCCAAAAAAATTTCTTTAAAAACGATTGATGTGACACCCACTTAGCCAAAAAGAGCGATTGATGGGGATGAAGGCTCGCAATACCTTTGACTGGTGCAAAAAAAGCTCGGTTAGCAAAAGGATTATTTTATTTTACCTCCATTTACATTTTTTTTATTGCGTCTGTATTCCTCAAGGTTATTGATTTTACTACCAAACAATCAACCAATAATAGAGGAAGAAATGACTATGATAACGGGTATCTCATGACGCGGTTCGGCTTAAAAAGCCACGTCAGGTGAGCTGTTCTCTCTATCACAATCATTTCAGTCTTTTCACTGTGAACCTATCTCCGAGAGATTTAGTGGCTACAGCGGGAAGCCGGAAACAAACTGTCTGCCTAAAGCTCACCGCCGCCACCGTTCTCCAAGAGATAGAGCCACTCACCACCTCATTATTGGTTCTTCATTTTTATGACAGATTTGCTGCCAAGGCATTACTTTTACATTTACATTTTAATTTTTATTGCGTCTGTATTCTGCAAGGTTATTGATTTTACTATCAAACAATTAACCAATAATAAAGGAAGAAATGACTGTGATAACGGGTATCTCACGACGCGTTTCGGCTTAAAAAGCCTCGTCAGGTGAGCTATTCCCTCTACTTATCACAATTTCTATCTTTTCACTGTGAACCTATCTCCGAGAGATTTAGTGGATACAGCGGACGTGTACCAATACTGATTTTCGTGACACCAATAATAATGTGGTGAGTGGCTCTATCTCTTGGTGGCGGCGGTAAGCTTTAGGGAGACGGTTTGTTTCCAGCTTCCCGCTCTATCCACTAAATCTCTCGGAGATAGGTTCACAGTGAAAAAATGATTGCGATAGTGGGAACAGCTCACCTGACGAGGCGTTTTAAGCCGAAACGCTTCGTGAGATACCCGTTATCACAGTCATTTCTTCCTCTATTATAGGTTAATTAATTTTATCTTAGGAAGACCCCAGGAATTGATAAAATTTACATTTGCGGTTGTAAAGACCTCGTTTTTAATGATTATGAGCAACAATGAGGTCTCATCGTGGCCAATGATTGAAAAAAGAGTAATAATGGCAGTATTGAAAATAACTTCCTTTCGAGGGATGAGGGGGCATTGAAACGCTAAATGAAAATTGCTTCTCTCACGAATGCCCCCGTTGATTATTTATTGCCGGGCATATCCCAGCCGACCTTCCATTTCCCACAGGTTTTCTTTATGGAAGCCCATCTTTGTACGTCGGAAAAGAGCACAGTTCAATCCCGTTATTTATGTCCTCTTGTTTATACACAGAATCCATTGGATTTTGATGGAAACCTAGAAATGTAGAGGGGAAAAAAAGCGATTGCTTTCAGTGTTAAAGAATGCGTGGAGACAAACGTGGGACGTGATGACAAGACCATTAGTGAGATCATCATGGTCCGTTTGATCTTAATAACAGAAGCTTTGTTGAGTCATTACTAGATTTCCCAAAGGATGCCGCTGACCGGATTATCGTAAGCTCAAACGGCCCATGATACACCCTCCCTTGCAAATTACGTTTATGTACGCTTCCACGGTTTTCTATATTCTCGAAAGATAACGTTTAAAATATAGATTTTTCTAAAAGATTTTGTCAACAAAATAAACAAAAGTGGTTTAATTTGGGAAAGGCACATTTGCGGTCTATTTGAATAGGTTTCAATTTCGAGGAAGCAAAGGGTACCGCTGACGTTTCCACTGAAATCCGCTCAAATGACAAAAGCGGAGTCCCTATTTCGACGTTTCTTTTTCGCCTCCCTTTGTAATAATTCAACTCACGTCGAAACAAGACTCGAAATTGACAACGGTCCCTTCATCCTTGCAATTTCGAGCGGACCTCTCGCTTGTACCGTAATTAAGGAGAGCTGTTTGTATATTTGTTCTTGGCCAGTTTGTGGTGTAATCAGCCCTCAGAATGTGGTAGACCGAGAACGGCTGTTTCATGATAAAAGAGGATTAATAGTCCAGAGGCCCAATACCTCAAGGGCTTAGATTCGAATCGGACTTTTCATCATCTTTTACCCTCAGGCAAACTTGTGTTTATTTCACATTAAAAAGACCATCCCTAAATTAAGAGTATCACACAACCCTTTTTACAATTCCCAATCGGATTTTTTTAACTATCGACATACAATACCCACTTCGCTCCACTGGAAACTGATAAAAGCTTTTTTTGTAAACAAAAGACCTACCTATATACAGAAAAAACAGCTAAAATGTTGTTTCTTCTTTGTTCCTTCGTTCCCTTTTTCACAGATTCCTATCTCGTTTACCTTTGTGAAATTTTAGCTTGGAAGAAATTTTTACTTTTTTTTTTCAAAAGCCGTTACTCATTTTATAAGTGCTATCATTATTATCAGTTCACGTAGGCTTTAGAGGAGTTAAATTCGTGTTTAATAGGCCTGGATACTACGTGGGGGCATCTTAGAGGCAATTATTCTTATCTCCTTACTCTTCACTGCCTGCAAACTCTTGTTATAAGCAATACATTTTCAATTATTGAGATTAAAAAAAAATAAAGCATAAAATATGGGATTGAATGTGATTACTGAACTAAAGAAAGCCAATAATTTGATTTTTGAGTACAGTGAAACTTCCCAATAACGGACACTCCTGGGGACCGGAAATTTGTCCGCTATATAGAGGTGTCCGCTTATCGGAAAATAGGAAATAAAATTTAAAAAAAAAATGAAAAATAAAGTTTAATTTCTGATTAGGAAAACATATTTACATACATATACGATATTACATATGTACATACATATTAAAAATAAAAAATTAAACTTTTAAAAAGTCGGTAATTTTGAAGTGAAGTCAAGAGTAGAACTGAATTTTATAAATAAAAGACATGGCGAGGGACAAAAAGGGATTAACTAAGGTCAAAGATCATAAGTAAGATGCAAAATGTAAACAAAACATCTCTAGAACAACAGAATGTCAATAAACTTTATCCTTGAAAAACCGTGCTGTCCGCTTATAGGAGACTTTTAGGGGTAAAATTGAATTTTTCAGGCTGTCCGCGTCCGTTATTGAGAGTGTCCGCTTTATAGAAATATTTAGGATACCTTTTCCTATGTTTTAACGCCGGGGAATCAGAATTTGTCCGTTGAAGGGAGATGTCCGCTTTTAAGAGGTGTCCGTAAAGGGAAGTTTCACTGTATTTCAATTTTTTCCGCAGAACGAGAGAAATATGAGCTTGAAGGAAACTGAGAACAAAATAATAAACTGTCGTAATTATCTCAAATAATACCATTAAAACAGTTAAAGGTAAATTAGCATTTTTTATTGCATTCTTGAAAACAAGGAGGCGACAGTTAAAAGTAATTTCCCCCGTCGTTGGTGCTTGAAAGACGCTTCCCCATTCTTTTTCGGCTTTCCGAGAATAAAATTAATCTGGGACATTAAATTAAGTGGATTCGGAGATCTTCCAGGGATTTCCAGGGATCGATATGTGAGTAAACCTGGAGAGCAACAATTGCCCTGGTAATCTGCAGTCAATTTTTTTGGTCGCTGAAATTGAGTGGTTTTTAGGGGGTTTGCCGGACGAGGGTTGTTGGTGAAATTGACTCGCGAGTTATCGAGTCCTCTACGTCTCTGTGTGTAAATGAGGACAGTGATATTTCAGAGTGGTGGGACACGGGTCGTTAACATGACATGCGGCATGTGACGCCGATAGGAGATTTGAACCTCCGCCTACCCCATCTCGCAAAACATTCGCATACATCTCCCACTACAAATGATGGAATTAATAACTTCGGATAAGTCCCGATCGGGCGGAGAAATTGTTCCGAGTTTGTCATTTCGTTTATCGGAAAAGCGTAGCCTTTTTACGGATTACGATCGGCTTGGTTGGATCTATCGGAAAAAATTAAAATTTTTGTATACAATCTCTATTTTCGGCCTAATTAGACTGGCCGATTGCCACACTTAGTCAGGGATTGTTTGTGAAAATCGATATTTTGTTAATAAGGGCGTGTGGGATATCGTTTTCCATGTAATTTCGCGCCCAGAGACGATCCAGATTGATTGTCCAAACTAATAAGCCAATTCCCCACAAATTGACCGAAAATGGATAGAAAGGTCTATTAATTTTATTAAAAATGTACTGTGTAAGTTGTCACCAACGTTTAAGAAGAGATGGAGCTTAAAAATGACGGTACAAAAATGAAAGTCTTCGCCCAGCCAAGCTACACCAAACGGCTCAAAATATCTTCCAACTGTCGAAAACGTTTTCGATTTTTTTTGTCACTAAATTTTTTAAAAGAATAAAATATGGATTTTCTACGACCGGCCCCTATCAGGTGGACGATTTCCTTATTTTTTCTTGCTCTCTACTATTTTACTTAGAGCTCACTACAATGTATAATCGAGACTGCGGGAAGGTAAGACAGAAGATGCTCGGTTTTCACCCCCCCCCCCCCCCCCGTCCAGGTCTAACATGCTGTCTACCTTCCCGCAGTCTCCACAATAACTTGTAAGATCTAAGTAAAAGTACTGGTTTGAAGTGCTTCCAACGAAAACTTCCTTAAAGAGAAGTAACAAATATAGGGGACGTACAAAGAAGGGGAAAGTATATGGGAGGGGAAGTATAACGGAGGGGGAAGTATAAGGGAGCGAAAGTATAATGAAGGGGAAGTACGTATGACGGGGAAGGAAGTTTTTTTTTTTTTTTTTTTTTTCGAAAAATTTTCCAAGTTTTTCTTTTTTTTTTTTAAATTTTCCAATTTTTTTTGAAAAATTTTCCGGGTAACCTTTTTAAATTTGCTCTTTTTTTAAGTTCTTTTTTTCGAAAATTTTTTTAAGTGTCAAGGTAGAAATAATGGGCTCTTTGGCCTAGGGATGTGCCTCTCGTAATGGGTAGAAGTATGAAATTTCTCCCTACTAAAAGAAATAATAATTAAAAAGTGGAAATTTTTTTACACCGAAAATTCGTAAAAAATAAAGGAGTAATTGGTGAAAATTTGGTGAAAATCGGATTAACGGTTCGGCCGCAGCGAATTTTTTTAAATTTCAAACAGACATATCTCCGCCATTTTTCGAAATTCAAAATCGCCTCGTTAGTTTCTTCTTCACCGGCTAAAGAAAGTGTGAAAATTTGGTGAAAATCGGATGAAAACTGTGGCCGTAAAGTGTTCCGGAAAATGGACGGCCGGACGGCACCACAGACAAAGTTGAGATCGGTAAGATCAATATTCGAATTGACCCTCCGGGGTGAAAGACCCTTCCCAAAAACCCGACGTCGAGGGTATCACAACTTCTTTAAGGAAGTTAATAGTAGAAATATGGAAAAATATTGCACCTTATGATTCGCACTACTCCGAAACCGGTCGTTGAATATCCTTTTTTCATTCTTTCTCCCTTTATCTTGAAATCTAGGTCTAAAGTAAATTTAAAACTTGTTTTTACAACAATAGAGGACAAAAAAGAAATTCTAAAATAAAAGTTTTAGGGTTAAAACTAAAGTAGTGCCAAGAGGCACTTTTAAACTTCACACCCTTTGTATTTCCCAGATACTTAAGAGCTAGAGAAAATTTTTATAAAATAAAAAATAAACCTATCACTTTTGTATATATAATGGTTTAAAAAGTAAGTTGAATTTAAGAATATTTTTGAAAATAGGTCGATAAGAAACTTTGTGAAAATTGTTCACACCCATCCAGCCCCTCTAAATGACTTAATTAGGATCAAAGTTCACCTGAGCTCAGTCTCGGGCGTCCGAATTATAAGCAAATAAACTGATTATAACTTCAGAGGGAAAAGGGGAGTGGGTCGGAGGTTATAACAGGAAGAGCGGTTACGAGTTTCTACGTTATTGTCTAATGAACGATGTTTTACGTTAGAGCAAAGGAAAATAATTCGTTAACATGGTTAGTGGATATGGTGTTTTACATGACAAAAGAAAACTTTTTACTTTGTAATTTACCTTTGTACTATATTTTTCGTCATATTTTATAATAAACCTCTATTTATCAAACCCTTTGTCCATACTTTACAGGCCAGTGGACTTTCATGCTTTAAAGCCCGATAGCTAAAATGCAACCTAATCACTGAAATCAAAAAGAAAAATTTCATTTTTATCAAAAACTAATTCGACGAAGACGATCTAGATTATTAAAGAGCTTTGTCGACGCTCCGAAGGGAATGATGCCAGAAATTTCGGGTGAGACATCAGTTGATTAGGACATTGCAGCCTTGTCAACCGGATTGGTTTATCATTAAGATTAATGTAAGCCCGAGTGCACTCATTAGCCGATCTCAACTCCCTCATGCATTCTGATTACGGAGAAGATCCATTAATAAAGTACCCCTATATACGGAATGTTTTTGTTCAACTTTCCTCTTTACCAATTTCAAGGTATGATGTATAAATATCTAAATAATTAAATCAAAACATAGATATTAATTTGATATTCTAACAAGGAAAACTCGTACTGCTTTATCCAGCTTATCAAATACAGAAATCGTCGCTCAAGGTATCCCTTGTAGCAATGGCATTGATGGTGATCCTTCCCCTTGTCAGCTTACTAAAATCAGAAATCGTCGCAAGCGCTCAAGATGCCCCAGTAGCAATGGCATTGATGGTGATCCATGTTCCCATTGTCCGCTTAACAGAATACAGAAATCCTCGCAGGCGCTCGAGATGCCCTAGTAGTTCCCTTGCCAGCCACCATAATACAGAAATCGTCGCAGGCGCTCAAGGTTTTCCTAATAGCAATGGCATTGACGGTGATCCAGGGTTCTCCTTCTCAGCTAGCCATTTATAGAAATCGTCGCCGGCGCTCAAGTCGCCCTAGGCGCTCAAGGTTTTCCTAGTAGCAATGGCATTGATGGTGATCCAAGGTTCCCTTGCCAGCTTACCAAATACAGAAATCGTTGCAGGCGCTCAAGATGCCCTAGTAGCAATGGCATTGTCGGTGATCCAGGGTTCTCCTTGTCAGCTATCCAAACGCATAATCGTCGCAGGCGCTCAAGATGCCTAGCAGCAATGGGATTGATGGTGATCCAAGTTTTCCATTGTCCACATACCAAAATACAGATATCGTCGCTGGCGCTTAAGATGGCTTAGTAGAAATGGAATTGATGGTGATCCAGGGTTCTCCTTGTCAGCTTACCAAAAACAGAAATGTGTTCCGCTCAAGGTGTTCCTTGTAGCAATGGCATTGATGGTGAGCCTTCCCCTTGTCAGCTTACCAAAATACAGAAATCGTCGCAGGCACTCAAGGTGTCCCTAGTAGCAATGGCATTGACGGTCATCCAAGGTTCCCCTTGTCAGCAACCAAACACAGAAATCATGGCAGGCGCTCAAGTTGTCCCTAGTGGTTTAAGCTTTTCCTAGTAGCAATAGCATTGATGGTGATCCAAGGTTCCCCTGGCCAGCTTACCAAAATACAGAAATCGTCGCAGGCACTCAAGATGCCCTAGTAGCAATGGCATTGACGGTGATCCAAGGTTCCCCTTGTCAGCTAACCAAATACAGAAATCGTCGCAGAGCTCAAGGTGTCCCTAGTAGCAATGGAATTGATGTTGATCCAAGGTTCCCCTTGCCAGCGTTCCAAAATACAGAAATCGTCGCAGGCGCTCAAGGTGTCCCTTGTGGCAATGGCATTGACGGCGATCTACCGTTCCCCTTCTCAGCTAACCAAACACAGAAATCGTCACAGGCGCTCAAGTTGTCCCTAGGCGCTCGAGGTGTCCCTAGTAGCAATGGCAGTGACGCTGGTCCAAGGTTCCCCTTGTCAGCTCAGCAAATACAGAAGTCGTCACAGGCGCTCAAGGTCTTCCTATTAGTAGCAACAAATGGTAAAAATGAAATAAATTTTTCTTTTTGCCTAGATTTTCCCAGAGAGAATTTCCCTCCAAAAAATGGCAATACTCGGAAAAAAATCATCTTAGGTGGAGCTGAGGAGAGTATAAGGTAAAATGAAATGATGAACCCGGTGCTTTTTTTCATCCAGTATAAGTTTTCCCTCATGCTTGGAAAGGAGAAATAAAGAAAAAAAAACCTGGAAAAGCGAAACGACTTACGAAGAAAAAAAAAATCCTTCAATTCCCTCGGCCTATCTATACCACCCTCGACATTGGTAAGGAGGCTACGTAGGGTGGATTTTCCATCCTCAAATCTAAATAGAAGGGAGTCCCGGACGGATTTTCACGAACGTTACCGATCCTAGGCGACGATTCGAAGGGAACCTTTTATCCCGCCTTCGTTCCCCCAGTCCATTGTCGACTACTAAGAGGGCGACTCCTCGTTCTATTCGAGTTCTATCCACTGTGCGATGTTTTCATTTCAAATCAATCGTTTTTTTAAATGTTGTTTTTCGGGGTGCAAACACTTCCAGTGAATTGGGGTTAAATCTTGCCTAATTTTGACATGAGGTAACAATCATCAAATTTTTCTATTCTGCGGACCCTTTTGTACCCCAAATTTTTTTCGAATCCCTTTTTGTTCGGTATAACTTTGAGCTCTTTGAAGATTTTTCAATGGCTCCTTCATCGAAAGATCGCTAAAGAAACCTCACTCAAGCTCGCCGTTTTCCTTATCAATTAGATGTCATTACTACCATGCTATTACGCTTTGAATAATTGAATAGCAATGAGCATGTATGGAATGTTCGTTGGGTAATAATTTTCAGACATTCCTCTATAACTTAGTAACTGAGAGCAGATTGATCAGCAACTAGGGATATTAGCATAATGCTAAAATTACACAGGGTGGCCCAATTTAGCATGTCAATGACAAAATTAGGTTCAATGGGTAAAACTTTTCCGTTCTACCTCAAGGAATCATTATTTAAACATTTCTAAAAATCACCGCTTATTTAACGAAAACGTCGCTATATCAACTTAAAATTTGGGAAATTATTTCAGATTTTGTTTTTACGTATTTCTCATTTTTTGATTGCTGAAAATGCGCTCTTTTTGCTGATTGAATTTTATTCTTTTCCTCGAAATGCCCGCTAAAGACACTTGAAAGTAACGTCATCAATCTGAAATATTGAAACTGCGGTGTTGATTTTGTGAAGGAAAACGTATCTATTGGAAATTTCCCTCGGTGTAATATACCGGGTATAAAGTTTCGATTTGAGGCTTTCTGTTATTTGTCGATTCGAAAAGTTTACTTTGCTCCTTTTCAAACGGAAGCTGTCATTTCCGTAAAATTTAATGAAAAATTTGACTGCGGGGGAGTTTCCTAGACCTAATGAAAATCGATTTTCTCATGTGGGATCTTTATCAAAACTTTTGGGCCATCTGGAATACCGCGCACCCCGACGATTCAGGAGTGCTTAAAATACAAAAGGTTTATATGAAAAGAGAAAAATGCCGTCTTTAATTAGCCACGGTTTTTTGAAGAGAAGTTTTTAATGAGCTTTGACTTTGAGGAGCTGTTTGGCTTTTAGCTTTTCCAGAAGAACCGTTCCGGAAGCTCTTTAAAAAAAATTATATATAAAAAAATAATTCTAAAAGGATCTTTTTTAAAGAAGCGATCAAACGATCAAAATTATCTTTTAATTTATAAAGTTCATGTGCAAAATTTAAATCAAAGGAGCCTCCTAACAGGCGATAACCAAGTCGATCACACTCAGCCAATTTCAATCTCGGATTAATTCGAGTTGAATTCAAAATGATTTTTTATAGAGCACCATATAAGATGAAAGGAACAAGATTACGGTAAAAACCGTTGAAAAAATGACGAGGGAACAAGGTTATTTTCAATAAAGCTTGATTCAGACTCGTTTCTTTCGGGCCGAACTTTCGGATGATTTCTTCCCTTTATAGAAAACGCTTTTTTTTTTCCCCATCCTTTGATGGAAAGTTGATGGATGGAATCAGTTTTAAATCGAAAGATTTATTGGAACATGGAAATCTCGCATTTATGCATTCTATTTATGTCAAGCGTACTACTATTGCTTCCTTATTGTGAAAATGAAACTTTTTTTTGATGGGTAGGGTTGACTGTTTTTAAAATTTGATCACCGTTCACCATTGTGGAGTAAACTAAGATAGGAAAAGATTTGAGGCGATCCGGATACGAAGGGCGAACTCGACATCGGACAAATTTTTTAACTTCCTTAAAGAAGTTATTGTGATACCCTCGACGTCAGTTTTTTTTTTCATTTTCAGATTCTAGACCTCTTGGTGAATACACCCATATAATTTTTATGTTGAGTTCGCCATTTTTTCCCCTTTAAATACGTAAAAACCGAAACTTTAAAATTGTCGAGTTCGCCCTTCGTATCCGGAGCGCCTCATTTGAAAAAGTTAGGTCCCCTGTGGGATTCGAACCTACAATCATTAGATTTCTAGCAAAACACTCTACCATGAAAGCCCTTCATTTTGGAAACTTTTTCCAAAATTTTCTCTTCCCACCTTATTTTGAATGTAATGCAATACAGGAAGACCGGTAAGCATAGTAGTAGCTCCCTCCTGGATTTAATCCCAACGCCACCCTTTACCCTTAACTACATTATCCCACCTAATTATTCCCTGAGTGAGGACTTCATCACCTCGTTAGTTCAGTTGGGCTAGAAACACAAAGGTTGAAGGTTCGAATCCCACTTTTTGCAGTCATTTCCTAATTTTTTATTAGTTAAAAGCTTTTTTATACGGTATAATATTTTTCTTTATAAATTAGGTTTTAGTAAAACTCTCTGGAAAATGAGTCTCTAAACCCTTAGCCGGAGGGGTTGTATTTCATAAAATAACGAGATGGATTTCGAGTTCAATAATATGTATCAATTCATTTTTTCTTCTTTTTTATATTTTTTCAAGCTCTCATTAAAAGACCTAGATAATAGCAGCTTAATTAACCTGCAGAAACGAAAATCTTTTAAAATATCTCCTCGGTTTCAACGACCTTGAAAAAAAATCTTTGGGTAACGCAGGATCGAACTCGGTTCCTCTGGGTTCCCAGTGCAGAAACGAAAATCTTTTAAAATATCTCCTCGGTTTCAACGACCTTGAAAAAAAATCTTTGGGTAACGCAGGATCGAACTCGGTTCCTCTGGGTTCCCAGTGCAGAAACGAAAATCTTTTAAAATATCTCCTCGGTTTCAACGACCTTGAAAAAAAATCTTTGGGTAACGCAGGATCGAACTCGGTTCCTCTGGGTTCCCAGTGCAGAAACGAAAATCTTTTAAAATATCTCCTCGGTTTCAACGACCTTGAAAAAAAAATCTTTGGGTAACGCAGGATCAAACTCGGTTCCTCTGGGTTCCCAGTGCAGAAACGAAAATCTTTTAAAATATCTCCTCGGTTTCAATGACCTTGAATAAAAATCATTGGGCAACGCAGGATCGAACTCGGTTCCTCTGGGTTCCCGGTGCTGAATCTAAAAATTCCATTACTATACAGGCCAATTTTTTTTAAAATTCTAATACCTTCCATTGAAAGGGGGACTGTAGTGTACTCGAAGATAAGTGCACTTCCCTTTTCTTAAAAAGAAGAACGGTTTTTCTCACCGTTGTGGTAAACCTGTTTTGTTCGTATTAGTTTTATTTATTTATGCTCTGAACTGATTAGATAGGCGGAGTGGCAACAGGTACGCTCTATCGAAGATCAAAGCTTTCGTGTTAATGCTCCTTATCTCCATGTAATTGCCCTTTCGATTCTCCTATTAAAAATTTCATCAATATTATAATCATCAGCAAACATAAAGTTATATTAATTCCAAACAGGTTCCCATTAAACGGTTATTTATATGCCGAAATGGGGCGTGCTTCGCCGTAAATCTCGTTCAGAAAATGAATGTCAACGTATTTCAATATGTCTTGGGTGGAGACTTGGGGGTATATCCGTGTCGGTTCCACACCCGTTTTAATCTTAAGGCCATTTCGGTGATGAAATTCGCCTAATTGGGGAGAGTGTTGAGGGTGTGGCTCGAGGGTGAGACGCTTTAGAGGACATTAGTTAACGGAAGTGTTTGTCCTTGTTTCCTAAGAGATGTCTTGTATTCAAACCAAGGTGACAGGTCGCATTACCAGACTACACAACCACCTATTAAGTGCTTATATACATCCCTAATTATCAATTTTCCACTTGTGGATGGTTCATCACCACTAATTGAGAAAGAAAGAAAGAGTTGTGATTTGTACAACACACCATATCAAGAGTTGAGGGAATTGCTGGCGCCGTCGATGGTGTCACCAATTGTGGGATGATTGATCACCCATCGACGGCGCCAGCAATTCCCTCAACTCGTCAGCATTTCGCATCTCTTCGACTCGCTGAATTGGTGGAACATCATCATCGGAACGAACTTCTCGACATCTGCGACACTCACGTCACAGCTCGACAGTTCGCCTTCCAGCATCATCGACACATCATCGCTCGACACACAACACCTCAGATCTTCACCCTTCTTTTCTCCGTGGGTACACAACATATGTTCTAATTACTATCAGAATCAAATACATCACACACAACACAACTTCTTTCTTTCTTAATTAGTGGCGATGAACGATCCCACACACTATTATTTTGTGATTCCCATAGTCGGGTCAGATGACCGGATGGGCTGTGGGTAAAGTGACCAAATCTCAATGCGGTACGCTGTGGAAAACGGTCTAAACCACGGTAAAAAAGATGTTTAACGGCCTAGCTCCTGATTAAACGGGTGTTTCTACACCAAAAAATCGACGAAACGACCCAAAACCCGGTAAAGAGATTTTTTACGCCCAGGCATCTGATTAAACGGGTGTTTATACACCAAAAATTCGACTAAGAGGACCCAAGACCCGGTAAAAGAGATTTTTAACGCCCAGGCATCTGATTAAACGGGTGTTTCTACACCAGATAATCGACGAAAACGACCCAAAACCCGGTAAAAGATATTTTTAACACCCAGGCATCTGATTAAACGGGTGTTCTACACCGGAAATTCGTCTAAAAGGACCCAGAACATGGTAAAAGAGTTTATCGCCCGGGCACCTGATTAAACTGGTGTTCCTACACCAGAAATTCGACTAAAAGGACCCAAAACCCGGTAAAAGATATTTAACGCTCCGACACCTGATTAAACGGGCGTTTCTACACCAGAAATTCGACTAAACGGACCCAGAACCCGGTAAAAGAGATGTTGATCGCCAGGACACCTGATTAAACTGGTGTTTCTACACCAGAAAATCTACGAAAACGACCCAAAATCCGGTGAAAGAGACATTTAACTGTCGGACACCTGATTAAACGGGTGTTTCTATACCTAAAATCCGATAAAAATGATCCAAAACTCGTTAAGAAGGGTGCTTAAACGGTTTGGTCCCGATTCAGCGCCTCCCAGTTCAGCGCCTGATGGGAATATTACCTGTTTAGACCTTTTTGAGTCCCAGATTAGCGCCCGTAGGATTAATGACATTAAATAAAAACAAATTTTCTCCCACTTCGGCGCCTCCTACTAGAAAGGATGTTCTCATTTTTATCAATAGTGTACGAAATAAAGATTTAAATGGAATATTCAGTAACGTCAAAAAATAAAAAACTATTATTTACGATAATTACGAGTACAAGCGTAAGAAAAATAACAAAACCACCGTCAATTGGGAGTGTATTACCGCCAATCGTACGGGCTGCAAGGGTAGGCTAACAACCAACTTAGGTGAACCAACTGCTTGGAAGGTTGGCATTCGAGGATGAGGAAGAAGCTTCCAAAAGTTACGCCAAACTTGGGAGACCTCATAGGTCTCCTTAAAAAAGAAGCAGCCGTCGTTGAATTTCATATTATTAGAAATGAGCACCATATCGACATTAAAAGAAGAGGACTAAGTATCAAATAATTGACGAAAAAATTAATGAAATTGTGGACAATTTTGAAAAAAATATAATTTGTATTGACAAAGCATTAAGTTCATTAGCTATACACAGCAAACTGATTTAATGACATATAATAAAGTGTAAAATATAATACAATTTTCCTATTCTGTTTTTTTTCTTCCATTTTTATGGCACGCGCTGAAGTGGGACTGCTAGAATAATAGGGCGCTGAACTGGGACTTTTAACCCTTGGGCGCCGAACTGGGAGGCGCTGAATCGGGACCACACCGCTTAAACGCCCATAGATCTGATAAACGGGAGTTTATTGACCAGAGAATCGTGGAAAATTACTTAAACCGGATAATTCTAAGTCCGCCAATCGCTGATTTCCAGATCATTCTGCACAAGAAGATTTCAGTACTATCATCTTACCTAGACCTACATACTCTAAACAAACAGCAATCCATTTACATCAGTCAAATGAAATGTAAATAATTCATATAAGTAGTGACACATGAAGGATCCAGTGCTAACTAGAGTTTAGGGTACTCTTTACTTAACATTTTCATCAGAGTGCCCCACAGAGGGGAATAAAAGTTGTTTAAATGCAAATTTCTTTATATAAAACTTCGTTTTACTGTATTTCACCATGCGGTCTTCGAATTGTTCCTATTTTTAGTGCCCTGGGGTGAAAAATATGTTTAACCCTGAGAGCTTGTACAGGCCACCCGTTGGGCAGAAGCTAATATCTAAAATCAACATAGGTTCTTGTCAACAAGCATGTCTCTATTGAGTTTTCCTCCCCAAAAGGGAAATTGTAGTTTACGCCATTTTTGTGCCTTATATAAAAATATTTTGTTTTAAAAGTAACCTGCATATAGTTTGGTTTTCAATGGAGTATTTCGCACTTCTGGATTCTAACTTTTCAGAAACAATAGAAAGTTTGGAGAACTCCATGTAGCAAAACTGACGATTTAGGAGTTTAACTTTTCTTTTTAAGTGAAAACGTTTTTATAATTTTTGGCTAGTCCCTTAGGCCCTCAGCGCGTATGAGCCAAAATGGGGGCTTTTTAATGGCAACATGGCGAACCTTAAAATATTTAAGTTATTGGATTCGGTATTTTTAATGATGCTGGACCGTTGACTAATTTTTAAAATTTTCCAAAATTTTGGCTGCAAAAAACATTTTTTTGACAGCGAATTTTGTGCTGGACGACTGAGTACCTACTTATCAATTTGAAAATGTTAAATTGGAACAATTTTATAAGCGTGAGAATTGCCCGAAATTTTGGTTTTCGCACTAATCGGACCTCCCTCTCTCTAATGTTGATCTCCCCTTATATCATAATGTTGATCTCCCCTATCTAATGTTGATCTCCCCGCCTCAACATAAACAATTATGAACAACTATGAAGGTTTAGTATTTTCAAAAATTAATTTTTATTTCTTATTTGAGGTTAAACAGTGCAAAAAGCAGTGAGATTTAAATCGCCTACATCAGATGTTGGCAACAGCTCTCTTTTTTTCTCTCTCGACGAAATGAGTTTCTTTAGGCCCCCTCATTTTTTGTTGGCTTTTTTATGTACATTTTTTTTATACTTTTCCTCTTTCAGAAATAAAAGGTAGTTTCAATATTTAACTAAAAAGGTTATACCGAAGTTGAGGTCTTCTTGAAGTTCTTTTGCGATGGAGGCTAACGGAAATCGAGTTAAGTAATTGGCCTTTTGTTTATTCAAGATTTCAATGAAGGCTCGCTCGATGAATGATAAAATTTAAGATTCCAAGCAATCAAGTTGATTGAAGTTGACGATTTAGCGCAAGGGGTGAAGTGGACTGTAGCCACTATAATTTTCTCTGCTTTATGATTAAGTTCTCTTTTATCGTCGAACTCTGGGAAAAGATGACCGTGATAAATAAGGTTTAGATAGCGGGTCCAGTTTGAGCAAGCAGCATTGTTGCCAAATTCAAAAACGAAACCCTCTCGCTCCCTCATCCGTAACCCAAACCACCTTCTCTTTCTATTGTCTAGACAACAATGGGAGAAACACTCGGTGGTACACTAACACGAAAGCGTTTCAACAAAAGGGAAGAGACAGCCAGGAGACCTCTCTTCTGTCAGCTACAGGTTTGATGTAAATTAGACCACCTCAAGGCGACATAGAGCCTAAATGCCTCTTACACCGGAAGCATTTATAAAAAAAATCATGTGACAAAGTGTTTATTTTTTTTGTTCTCCATCTTCGGGCATCTCCGAAGTCGAAGCCGCCTCTTTGATGACTTCCACGGTCTTCCCTGTCTTTTGAAGTAAAGCGAGGGCTTGTTCTTCCGTAATCGACCCGACGATATCAACGGTCATCGTCGGCAGGTCGACTTTAAACTCGTCGATACCATTTATTTTGTTCTGCGTCAAAATATCGGCGACTGACGACTCGCATCCCCCGCAGTGCATAACTACTTTAAATTTGTGATTATTTTGTGCCATCTTTAAATATGAAAAAATAAAACACATGATAGATTCATTTTAAGGATTTGGGATAATCTAGGAGGGTTTGAAAAGACTCAAAATGGGAAGAACCCTTCATCGGGAGGGATGATAAACTGTAACACCTTATATAAAATAGTTTCGAGGCTTTAATGCGCCTTCCAGGACTTATACGTAATATTAAGCCATAAATATCTTCTTCCCATCTCCCTTCTCAAGTTTGAAAACTCTCCCTACTTTTCCCTACTTGGAAAACGAGTTTCCATCGTCGGGGCCTTCATCTCGTGATACCTCCTTCCCTATTCCCCAGTATTACCACTTCGGCATTTATTGCTTCTCTCCATGAATCTCAGTGGAGTGTTCTCAAACACGTGAGGTGGTTCTGGTAGAACGTTATTTTTCCCTCGTTTATCATCCATGTATATTGGAAAATTTATATTCTCCACATCAACTTTTTTTTTACGTTCAATTTCTTTTTGTAAATTTTAAAACAAAGAAAAGACGTCAAACGAACCCCTCTTGTAAACTTAGTGGAAAAGTTGGTCAGCGCCATATGTCACCAACTTCGTGTAAGAAACCTTCGAGTTCCGACCCCTTTTATTTCTCGCTCCCTTCTTTTTTCTTCGCTCGCATATATTCATCATTCAGTAATTTTACTCGAGTTCTTCAAAAAAGCGACTTTTTGTTTCCAGTTTTTCGGATGAAAATAGGAAAGTCTGTGCAAAAAAAATGGAAAGAGAAAATTTACCAAAAGTTTTTATAAAATCACTCTTAAAATAGTAAAAATAAGACTGTGACAAACTCAAGCTCCCCCACGAACTCTGAGCCAACACTCACGACAGTCGTACACAGCTCACGTCAATCCTCCCCCAGGCTCACGACAATCCTTCCAAGACTCATGACAAGACTCCAAGACTGACTACAATCGTCCCCGAGACTCTCGACAATCTACACCGAGACTGGCGACAATCTTACCCAAGGCTCACGACAATCCTCCCAAGGGTCACGACAATCCTTCGCAAGACATACGACAATGTACCATAAGACTCACAACAATCGTCCCCAGACACGACAATCTACCCCAAGGCTCACGATAATCCTCCCCAAGACTTACGAAAATACAATAAGACTGATGACAATCATCCCAGAATCACGACGATCCTACCCAAGGCTCACGACAATCCTCCCAAGGGTCACGACAATCCTTCGCAAGAAAACGACAATGTACCATAAGACTCACAACAATCGTCCCCAGACACGAAATCTACCCCAAGGTTCACGACAATCCTCCCCAAGACTTACGAAAATGTACAATAAACTGACGACAATCTTCCCAAGGGATACGACAATCCTCCCCAACGCTCACGACAATCTGCCCCAATACTGACGACAATCTTCAAAGGCTCTCGACAATCCCCCAAAACTCACTACAATCTTCCTCAAGACTCTCGACCATCTACACAAAGACTGGCAACAATCTACCCAAGGCTCACGACAATCCTCCCCAAGACTTACGAAATGTACCATAAGACTCACGACAATCTACCTCAATTCTCGCGACAATTTATCCCAAGACTCATAACAATCGTCCCCAGACACGACAATCGGTCCCAAGGCTCACGACAATCCTCCCCAAGACTTACGAAAATGTACAATAGACTGACGACAATCCGACCCCTCATCACAAGAAAATCCCATACAACAATGTTACCCCATACAAGACATACAATCTACTCCAAGGCTCACGACAATCCTCGTCAAGACTTACGACAATGTACCATAAGAGTCACGACAATCTACCCCAACGCTCACGACAATCCTCGCCAACGCTCAAGACAATGTACCATAAGACTCACGACAATCTACCCCAATGCTCACGACAATCTACCCACGCTCTCGACAATGTACCATATGACTAACGAGAATCTACCCAAGACTTACGACAATCTACCAAGACCCGCGACAATTTTCCCCAAGACTCACAAGAATCTACCCCAAGACTTACGGACAATCTTCCCCAAGGCTCAAGTCATTGTACCATAAGACTCACGAGTCTACCCCAAGACTTACGACAATCTACCACAAGGCTCTCTTGGGAAAAATTGAAGGAGAATTAGTATACGCTAAATTTCTCCGCTCCCAAAAATAGCGACGATTTATTTGCCCAAATTATCTATAGAAGTTTTTGATTTTTAATAATCTTATTTTTCTAACAATAAATAAAATGTTGTGAAAAAAGGGGGTTCGGAAATTTTAAAACAACATTCATCCATTAAAGATGAGAGGTGGAAGGGTCGTGAAGAGGGAAGATCTGGTGTGTGAGCACATTGGAATGCATGGCGTCCTGTCTCATCAAAGAAGACTGACCCCGGAGGCAGTTAATAAGATCTCAATACTTCTCCTACGGGTCGATATACGGCTGCTCTTTGATCCTTCCTCCTTCAAGTCGTCCCCATACCAGAAATCTAATACCCCCACTTGTCATCCTCAGAAATTAAGTGAACCCATTGTTCCAAACTTTCAATTAACCTAGTTTTCTCATTTTAGTAAATTTTACGCATTCTAGGTTTTCCTAGATTGGGTATAAAATGAAGTTTTTGAATAATTAAGTTAAAAAAAAATTAATAGTAAATACCGATGATTTGAGTTTGAATTTTTATTTGCGTGCAACCTTTTGTTAATTGGCCAGGAAGTTTTCGAATTTTATACGGAAAAGTGGATTCACGAATTTAGCGCGGGGGGAGGGGCTTATTTGCCGTTTGAGGTGTTTATTTGTCCGTGTGGATTTATCGAAATGTTACCCTCGCCGTGTAAATTTATTCCATAGATGGAATTCCTGTTTGACTTGTCCGAACATCATATTCCATATGTTTATCATCAAGAACGTAAGTCAAAAAATATGAGTGAACGCTAATTAGAAATTGTCAGTTATGGAAAAAACGGATCTGGCACGAATAAAATCGAATTTATTTATGTAGTCTAGACTTCATGTTTGTAAAATAACATTTTTCCCCTTCAAAACAAGTTATTTCAGTTTTGAATATATATTTTTTACGTCATTTTATTGGCGGTTAAAGCCACACAAAAGGCAAGTATGATCCTTATTTTCATGCTGCTGTTTTGCATCAATGGAAGCTTCTTCTCGAAATATGGATTTGACGATGTCCATATCTCCTATCAAGCTTAATTTGGCACAGATGTTCTCTGATAATGCATGAGTAAACACGCAAAATTTGAAGTGTATCAGCCAACCAGGAGCTGAAAAAATATGACTCTAAAAACCCGGTTTTACGCGTGTTCTTCTTCTTCTTGTTTTCCTTCTTATTCAGCTATACCAGGATACAAAAAAATAAAATTGTTATATAATAACCAATAATAGAGGAAGAAAATGACTGATAACAGGTGTCTCACGACGCGTTCGGCTTAAAAAGCCTCGTCAGGAGCTCCATCACAATCATTTTTAATTTTCACTGTAAACATATCCCAAGAGAGATTTAGTTGATACAGCGGGAAGCCGGGAACAAACCGTCTCCCTAAAGCTCACCGCCGCCACCGTTCTCCAAGAGACAGAGCCACTCACCACCTCATTATTGGTTTTTAATTTTATGACAGATTTGCTGTCAAGGAAATACTCTACATTTGAGGCGCTCCGGGTACGAAGGGCGAACTCAACAAAAGTACTTCCGAGATATTCGCATTTTAAAGTTTTATGTTACGGGCGAACTCAACAGAAAAGTCATGCCCTGGAATGGGAAAAGGGTGGGGGTTGTGGACTAGGATGTGGAGTTCGCCCTTACCGCTCGGATATCGCAGTTAGAGCTTGCCGCATATCGGTTTTACGTATTAAAGGGGAAAAACAGGGCGAACTCAACAAAAAAATTATATGGGTGTATTCACCAAGAGCTCTAGAATCTAAAAAAAAAAAAAAAAAATTTGTCCGATGTTGAGTTCGCCCTTCGTACCCGGAGCGCCCATTTACATTCTAATTTTTATTGCGTATGTATTCCGCAAGGGGGTTGATTTAACTATCTAATTAACCAATAATGGAATAGCTCACCTGATGAGGCTTTTTAAGCCGAAACGCGTCGTGGATACCCGTTATCGCAGTCTTCCTCATTATTGGTTGAATTATATGATAGTTAAATCAACCCCCTTGTGGAATACATACGCAATAAAAATTAGAATGTAAATAAAATTGAGGCGCTCCGGATACGAAGGGCGAACTCGACAATTTTTAAAGTTTCGGTTTTTTACGTATTTAAAGGGGGAAAAAATGGCGAACTCAACATAAAATTATATGGGTATTCACCAAGAGGTCTAGAATCTGAAAATGGAAAAAAAAAGACGTCGAGGGTATCACAAAACTTTGGAAGTTAAAAAATTTGTCCGATGTCGAGTTCGCCCTTCGTTTCGGAGCGCCTCATTTGTTTTGAAGGTAAATTTTTGTAGGTTTTGGGTGACCTGCATTGTATATTTCCATTTTGAAATGAAGATTTAAAGGGTTGATATTTAATAATCCTTGTAGAGATTTGAAATTAATTTGGAACGATAATGTTTTAGGTTGGCGGAGTCACCCGTGAGGATGCTCTGGTACCACCTCTCTTCCGTCTTCCTCTTAACGACCTACTCGTATTCGCAAGGTTTGTAATTCTATTAAACCTTTAAACCCCCTTCCACCATTTAATTGCACCTAACTTCGCCTACTTGAGATTACGAATCAAACGCTTTAACCACTACCTTAAGCCTATTAAAACACTTTCGTTTTGAGGGAAAAAAGATTTTAAAAATAAAACTCCCAGACAAAAAAAAAGGGGGCCATTAAGAGATGAGAAAAAAAAGTGAAACAGGTGTGGGGAAACTGCGTGAATCTGGAACATCTAAATATAGAATTGAGAATGAAACTCATTTTTCATCTTTTCAATTCTTATATGACAAAAAGAACTGTTCTAAAGCCGTCCTCAAAGGGGATTTCCTCATAAAAGGGCGATTTCATATTTTCATCACTACCATTGAAAAACAGGTAAAAGTACTTGTTTGAAGGGCTTCCAACGAAAACTTCCTTAAGAGAAGTAACAAGTATAGGGGGGAAGTATAACGGGGGGAAGTATAACAGAGGGGAAGTATAAGGGAAAAGTATAACGGAGGGGATGTATATAGGAGGGGATGGGGAAGTATAAGGGAACGGGAGTATGTATGTATGGGAGGGGGAATTTTATTTTCAAAACTTTTTCCAAGTTTTCTTTTTTTTTCTAAATTTTTTTTATTTCAAGAAATTTCTAAGTTTTTTTTTTAATTTGCCGGGTTTTCTTTTTTAAATTTGCGCTTTTTTTTCTGAATAATTTTCAAGTCCTTTTTTTTTTCGAAAATTTTCTAAGTGTCAAGGTAGAAATTAAGGCTCTTTGGCCTAGGGATGTGCCTCTCGTAATGGGTAGAAGTATGAAATTTCTCCCTACTGCGTCTGCAGTCAAAGAAGCGGTTAAAACGACCTTGTGGTGAGTCAATACTTGATCACTACCCTACGTAGACACGACGCCTATTGTCCTAAACAAAAATTCAAAATAACTTTTTATCCAAAAATTCCATCGTTTCCCGCAGTTTTGATTCCTTTCGGGTTATAAATGATTCCCCCCCTTTCGCGACATTATGTCAGCCACTTCCAGAAGGAAAGACGAAGCGAATAAATGACATGATCCATCGCCTTCCTTGGCAATTTGTCAGACGCCGACGTCTAAAAGGATTTTTTTTCTCCTTCCCATATTCTCTCCACCTATTCGACAGTGAAAATCTGATTATATTCAAAATGGACTCTTTTCGAGCTGTTGCTTCAATTTCTCCGTCCAAAAATGGATGGATGCCAACGAAAAAACTGTTTGAAAATTTTATAAACGTAATCTTTAAATATTAGCTTTAAGCCGCAGTTGTTGGAGTCTATAAAATTTAACTTTCACAACCCCCTTAGACAGTATATTTTCCAAGACAGTAGGTTTCCCGGAATACCTGACATTTCCTTTTTTCTCTCTTGAAGTTTTTTTTTTCCCCTCCTCTTCTCTCATCCCATTTCCCTTCTCTTGATGAGTTATATCGAATAACGTTGAAGGAACAAGAAGTAAAAAATAAAAAGTAGGTAACAATAAAGCTTCTGCAATGCGGTTTCCTTTGAAATCTTTCAATTGTCATTCTTATTTTATTACAACTAAATTGTTTAACATTTTTTATTTCTTGCGAAATGGATTATTGTTTAGCTGCTGGAGAAAAAAACACAAAAAGTGTCGTCATCCGGCGCTTCAGCATTCGGCGAATAATTTGGGGAAATAGAGGCGACCATATAGGGACCCAAATTACCGAAAATCGTCTTAAGTATATCACAATAACATTTCTTTTTGAGGAAGTTAAAAAAGATTTTTTTGGCACAGAGAAGAAGTCGTTGTTCTCTCAATAGTGGATATCGAAACGATTGTCCTAAATCTGGGCCTATAATAATAAAAGAGTGAAAATACGGGATGTTTTATTGTAATAAATTACAGGAAATATGTGGCGGGGGTGGGAAAGGATTGTCACAAATCAAACGTCTATTGGTCATAAAACAAACCGTTTATTTTCAGTCGAGAAAATACTGTAGAGATTAGATTCACGGTAATAAATCATGTTTGAAAGTGAATTTAGTTTTTAAATTGAATTTTCGCTTCACTGGAATTGAATTTTTCAAAAAAAGTTATTTAATACCCTTGAATGTTGAAAACTGCCTGTAAATAGATATATTAATAGACTCGATCTGAAGGTCTCATTATGTGAACTATTCTCCATTTGCGTGTCCTATATGACAGCACTTGTCCGAGAATGCGGGAAGGTAGAGAGAACAACCGTTCCCCCCAAGTGATTAATAGGCAGAATCAGAATCTTCCTTTTCTAGTAATCTTAAATCGAAAAAATGGCGGAGATCTGACTTTTAAAGTTTGTTAATGCGCTACAACCGTACTATTGGTCCGAAAAAAAAAGTACTGGTTTCAAGAGCTTCCAACGAAAACTACTTAAAGAGAAGTAACAATATGGAGGGGAAGTATAACGGAGAGGGAAGTATATAGGAGGGGAAGTATAACGGAGGGGGAGTACAACGGAGGGGAAGTATAACGGAGGGGGATTTTTTTGAAAAATTTTCCGATTTTTTTTTTGGAAAATTTTCCGAGTTTTTTTTTTGGAAAAATTCCGAGTTTTTTTTTTTGGAAAAATTTTCCGAGTTTTTTTGAAAATTTTCCGAGTTTGTTTTTCAAAAATTTCCGAGTTTTTCCAAAAATTTTCCAAGTTTTTTTAAAAATTTTTTTTTTTCCAAAATTTTTCCGAGTTTTCTTTTTTCAAAAATTTTCTTTTTTTTTCAAAAATTTTCTTTTTTTTTTTTTTTTTTAAATTTGCGCTTTTTTCCCTAAAAAATTTTTAAGTTCCTTTTTTCTTTTTTTTTTCTTTCTTTTTTTCTTTCTTTTTATCAAGGTAGAATAATGGGATTTTTCGCATATTTTGCCCTCTCGTTAGGCGTGGAGTATGGAATTTCTCCCTACTAAAATGATAATTATGTAAAAAATGGCATTTTTTATGCCAAAAATTCTTAAAAAAATATAAGGAGTAATTGGTGAAAATTTGGTGAAAATCGCCATTTTTTCGAAATTCAAAAATCGCCTTCGTTCTCTTCAGGGCTAAAAAATTTGTGTGAAAATCGGATGAAAACTGTGGCCGTAAAGTGTTCCGGAAAAAAATGCTACGGCCGGCCGGCACCACAGACAAAGTGAGATCGGAAAGATCAATATTCGAATTGACCTCCGGGGTCTGGAAGACCCTTCCCCAAACCCGGTCGAGGTATCACAATAACTTCTTTAAGGAAGTTTAAAATTAGTAGGAGAACTTCGGGATGTTCTCGCCGTTCCGTAAGGCTGCCAGGCGAAGACTTTCATTTTTCTACCTTGTTTTCTTTTGGGGTTATAAAGAAGTAAAGGTTTCAAGATCACCGAAATGCATCAACTTGTCAAAGATTACCATCACCTATTCCAATTATCTGATAAAATGGCGGAAATCCAGGGAAATTTTATTGATATAAATAGCCCCGAATATGACGTAAAGTAAACACAAATCAAAGTAAATTGCTCATAAAAAACATACTTGAGTAGAGACTTCTTTTAGGTTATAAAGTGAAGACGATTAAAACCTAATCTGGCCCTCGCGCTTATTGTTAGATTAAAAGGGGCACCTGAATGTTAGGGATGGCATTTTATTTTTCCTTCACATACACAACGGTAAAGATGGTTGAGACGGGTTTATGATGGCAATCTTTTTAACGGCTCCCCTTACTACCCTTAACCCCCAAACGGTTCTTACATTTTGAAACGGTCATTCTTTCTAGTTTAATGCTTTAAATTGTAATTTATACACCTTTCATTTTACCGATGTGGATAAAAGTTTATTCTCGTTAGGGAGATTCTGAAGCCAAGGAGAAATAAATTCTCTTTTAAATGGGAAATTGAATAATGAATGATAGTTGTAAATAATTCCTTTTTGGGGAGCCCCTTTTCGCCACCTTTCTATACATGATAATGTCCTTTCCCATTTCAAGATTCGTTTCATTTGAAGTCGAGCGCCCGCCCTCTTTTCCCACTCGTCTTCCTATAAAGACCTTTTCTCTCATGTTTATTTCAAATATTGGATTACTCTTTGACTCAATTCAAATTTCGACCTTTTCTCAATCTTAAACGCTCCGTTTTCTGGGAATATTAAATTTATTTTCGCCCTTTTCTTCATGACAAGGATAATATTAAAAAGGGGCTTTTTATTTTTTTAAATTTTTTTTTGACATGAGGATTTAGGAGTGAAAATTACTAATTTTAAAAGAAAAGTATTGCTTACCCTCCATATACGGTATTCGGGAAAGGGACTTCCAGTCCTGTGGTGCTGGCGCCTTAAAAATTCAAGGACTCAATTTTCATTCACCACCGTGTCAACCTGTCTTCCTTGGCATTAAAAATACGGAAAAAAGTGTAAGAAGTTTGGAAAATGTGAGATAAGAACCAAGGTCGAAGATTCAATACAAATGCCTTCCATAGCTCAGTTGGTAGAGCCTTGGGGATTAAAATTCGCTTATTCGAATCCCATTGGGGCTTTTTTTTCGACTCGTTTTTAACTTCCTTAAAAAGTTATTGTGATACCCTCCACGTCGGGTTTTTGGGGAAGGGTCTTCCAGACCCCGGAGGGTCAAAACGAATATTGATCTTTAACGATCTCAACTTTGTCTGTGGTGCCGGCCGGCCGTAGCATTTTTTTCCGGAACACTTTACGGCCACAGTTTTTACCGATTTTCACCAAATTTCACAATTTCTTTAGCCGGTGAAGAAGAATGTAACGAGGGCGATTTTTGAATTTCGAAAAAATGGCGGAGATATGTCTGTTTGAAATTTAAAAAATTCGCTGCGGCCGAACCGTTGGTCGATTTTCACCAAATTTTCACCAAACTCCTTATATTTACGAATTTTTGGTGTAAAAAATTGCCACTTTTTAATACTATTTTTTTAGTAGGAGAAATTTCGTACTTCTACCCATAAAGAGGCACATCCGTAGGCAAGAGCCCATTATTTCTACCTTGACACTTAAAAAAATTTCAAAAAAAAAAAAAAAAAAAAAAAAAAAAAAACAATTAAAAAAAAAAACGGAAAATTAAAAAAAAACTTAGAAATTTTTTTGACAAAAAACTTAAAATTTTGAAAAAAAACGGAAAATTAAAAAAAAACGGAAAATTTTTCAAAAAAAAAAATTTTCAAAAAAATTACCCCCTTATACTTCCCCTTCCTTATACTTCCCCTCCTTTTACTTCCCTCCCTTCGTTATACTTCGTTCCCTTATGCCCCCTTCGATGTACTTCCCCTCTTTATACTTCCCCTGACTATACTCCCCCTCCGTTGTACGTCCCCTCCGTTATACTTCCCCCTCCTATATTGTTCTTCTCTTTAAGGAAGTTTTCGTTGGAAGCTCTTCAAACCATACTTTTCTTTGTTCCCTCTGAGTAATAATAATTGTAAAAATTCAGCATTGGTGAACTCCGATAAAAGTAAATAAAAATTTAGCGACGGCTAAAAGGTCCGGAGGTCATGTTTAGAGGGTATAACAATAACTTCCTTTTTGAGTTAAAAAATGAGTGTATTTTCATCACGAATTTCAAAATTATTAGTTTCGAAAACACAATAGGAGTAGACTTCAATAGATTTTATTGACCTTTTTTCCAGCCACTGAGGGCTCAATATTTATTCAGCCTTTTCATTAGATTTGACATATTCCGGAGTCCTAGAACGACTTCATCAATATTTACAACCTCGTACTATTTATTGATTAAACTTCGTCATTGGTGGTTTTTTCAGGCGTCCTTAATCGTTTTTGGGTAGCTAAAGTTGGAAACAACGAAATGACAGTGGCGCCTCAGCGCAAGCTTGCTCTTGACAGGTAGTTTAACGAAATGGACTTTGTCCAAGTGTCAAACCGTTAACGATTTCGTCTCCTAGAGCGAAGAAATATTTTTAAAAATTAGTAGCTACCTACTTTAAACCTAAAAACCGTTTAAAAAGAATCCTAACGTCCACTCCAATGAACTTAAAAACCTTAGGTTGAAATCCTTCAAGGAATTTCTTTCCTAAAAGGCTTTCCGAGTAGACTTAATTGAAAATTTCAGTCAAAAATCGATTCCGGTTGAATTAGAACTTATTAAAGGTTTAATTTATTGTTTTAAATGAAAGGTTTTATCTCCGAATGATTTATATAAAGAGATTAACAAAGGGTTGTAGAAAAGCGAAGAAAAATTTCTTTTTATAAAAGTTTTAAAATGAAAAGAGAATATTTTTTTTACAAATCGAGTTTGAATACTTTCAATTTGCTGATGTTCTGGAAAGAACAGACTTCACTTTTCCATTCCTAATGTGTTTCTTTCCTTTCTTCCACCTCCCGCCACTCCGTTTGATGATCTATTTATGTTCGAGGGCCTATATCAATAAAGAAAAGGGATAAAAGGGAGTCTAGCGTAAGCGAAAAACTTTTTCCGAGCTGTCGATTTCAGCTTCTTTTAAAAGAAGTTATTGTCGCTTTTTCAAACAAAAGATCTGACAGTGGTTCGACTCGATTGTATCTCCGTCTTCTGTTTCGAGTCTCAAAAACGAAGTTATTGTAATATCTTTGAATCTGGTTTTTGGGCCGTTAGTTTTTTCGTCATGACTGTCGTTTCTTAGCGAGCGTCATGTTGTCATTTGGGGTCTTTTGGATAATGAAGATCTTTACCGCTGTATTAGGTGCCGGCAGCATGTCACCAGTATTCCCGAACACGGGAATGCGGGAAGGTAGAGAAGAACAACCGTTCGCCCATTTACCACCATAGACATTGGCGATCTTTGCCTATCTTTTGGCGCATCGGATTTTCGCCAAATTTTCCAGAATTTTCCTATTGTAGTTATCTTAAAAACGTCGAAAGCTTTTAACGAAAATAGCAATAAGTAATGTTTTCTTTTTTTGTAACTTTATCCCTGAGAGATTTCATCGATAAAGCGGGAAGCCGCAAACTAAAGTTTGCCGCCGTGGTTCCCCAAGAGATAGAGCCACTAGATTGCCAGTAGACTGCGTTGAAAGCAACCTTTCATGAATATTTAAAAAGCAGTTAATGGTGCTAGTGGCTCTATCTCTTGGGGAACCGTGGCGGCAAACTTTTTGTTTGCGGCTTCCCGCTTTATCCATACGTCTCTAAGGATAGAATTACAGTAAAAAGATATAAATGATGTAATGGAGGGAAAAGCTCACCTACGAGGATTTTTAAGCCTAAACTCGAGAATTTTGTATTAAAATCAACTTCTGCGGAATACAAAAAATTAAAGAAAAAATTCATTTATTCTACCTGGATATTTCAAATTTTTTTTTCAATAGTATGGATGAAAAATTATTTAATACTTCGAGGAAGTTCCCCCCTCGGGGCAAGCGGTCCAGTGCTTTACGGTCTGCGATTTTTAAAAAATCTATTTTCCTAGTAAATTAACTTTTTAAAAACCTGCATTGCGGTTTTCTTAAGACTTTTCAAGGTATTTTTATTTAGAAAACGTCCAAGTTCTTATTTTGATAGAGTGTAGAGAAATTTTACTGTTGAAAAGGTCCTCCAATTCTAAAAATAAACAGTCGACAACATGTTTGTCTAATTTAAAACGTCATCAACCGTTTCACCCGGTGAAATTCGTGTTCAAAACGGTTTATTTGATATGAAAACCTTCAATTCAAGTCCATTTTAGGGAAAATTTTAGTCTCAAATAAAGAGAGACGGATATGAAACTCATATTGAGCTGCGTATTCAAAGGAGTGACGTAATATTCAACTTCGATGAAGATGGAATACAACAAACGTTTAATTTTGATTCTGTGCGGTTATAAGGGGCTCAGGAAAGTTCTCCTCGGTGTTTAAACGTAATTAAACATGTGTTTCTCGTGTTCATTGCACTTAACTCCCCCGTTTTCATCCTCAAACTTTACCATTTTATCTGAAACAAATGTGAAAATTATTTTTCTGTTATTAAAAAACCTTTATTTTTTTACATCTTTCAGGTGAAAAAGTCTGTTTTTTCCCATTTATTTAATTTTAGCATTGACGTTTTTAAGCGGACAATAGCCTTTTAAAAAATAATACGCTTCAAAATGGAGTTTATCAAATTTGTATATTTTTTCAGAAGCGTGCTTGAAGGGGCGTTAATCCGTCGTGACAAAACGATGAAAGCACCCGTCGAAATCTCATTAATTATACATGAAGCACTTAACATTTCATCTCGGTCGAAAAGTCCTCGCTTTTATTTTCGAATCGCCCCATCGCATTTGTACAAACAAAATTTCATCCAAAAAATCTGATTTTTAAAAAAAACTTATTTAAAAAAATTTATTATTTTTATCCCTGGGTTTGTAATAACAATAAAAAGTCTTGTACTGCATGAAAAACGTGATGCGAAGCTAGGATCGGTTTACGGCTATAAAAGTGGAGGCGTTGTTCCCCGTGTGGAGAGACGTTTGCCCTCAATTTATCGGTTTCACACCACCCTCCAGCTCGCCCTTTTCGAGATAACCTATCTCCCGATCTGCCCTGAGGAAATATGAAAACTCGTATAAAAGGTCGCATTCATCAAAATACAAATGCAAAAACCTCTAGTAGACTACCTATATTCGAAAGTTGAAACGGAAACTTTCCTCATGGATATTTTATAAGTTGTTCCTTTAATTTAATTTTATCCTCGTTGAGGAAAGTTTTCAATTTAAACCTTACATTTTTGTATATAATTAATTTGTACTATAATTAATCTTCTGGAAAACGTTCCATACTTCTAGCCGCAATTTTCATCCCATTTTCACAGAATTTTCCTTCCATAGTACCTAATCTTAAAAATGAGGAAAAGGTTTTTTAACTTCCTTAAAGAAGTTACCCACGTCGGGTTTTTGGGGAAGGGTCTTCCAGACATAGGATAAATTCGAATATGGATCTACACCGATCTCAACTTTGTCTGTGGTGCCAGCCGGCCGTCCGGCCGTAGCATTTTTTCCGGAACACTTTACGGCCATATTTTTCAACCGATTTTCACCAGATTTTCACAAATTTTCTTTAGTCGGTGAACAGAAACTAACGAGGGCGATTTTTGAATTTCGAAAAATGGCGGAGATATGGCAAAATTCGCTGCGGCCGAACCGTTGGTCCAATTTTCACCAAATTTTCACCAATTACTCCTTATTTTTTAAAGAATTTGGTGTAAAAAATTGCCACTTTTTAATTATTATATTTTTTAGTAGGGAGAAATTTCGTACTTCTACCCATTAAGAGAGGCACATCCGTAGGCCAAAGAGCCCATAATTTCTACCTCGACACAAAAAATTTTCAAAAAAAAACAAAATTTTTCCAAAAAAAAATAAAATAAAATAATTAAAAAAAAAGCGCACATTTAAAAAGAAAGCCCGGAAACCCCCCCCCCCCCCCAAAAAAAAAAGAAATTAAAATTTCGGAAAAAAATTCGGAATATTTTTCAAAAAAAAAAACTTAGAATATTTTTTGACAAAAAAAGAACTTAGAAATTTAAAAAAAAAAAATTTTTCGAAAAAACAACTTGGATAATTTTTCGAAAAAAAAAAAAAACTTCCCCTCCCTAATACTTCCCCTCCTTTATACTTTCCTCCTTCGTTATACTTTCGTTCCCTTATACTTCCTCCTCTGTTATACTTCCCCCCCGTTATACTTCCCCTCCTATTGTTCTTCTCTTTAAGGATGTTTCGTTGGAAGCTCTTCAAAGAAGTACTTTTTAAATACAAATAGTAGGTATAAATTTGGGATGTTCTCTCTGTTTCGGGTGGCCTGAATAAGCGAAAACTTCCATTTTGTCTAACTAGGTTCCAGACTATTTTTTAAATCATTATAAAAAAAAATCAATCTTTTATTTGGCCCTTTTCCATTCATTACAAAAGAGCCTTGAAATCCGAAAATTCATTTATTAATTTTCTGCCTAATAAAGTCGCCACAGAGCGAGTGAGAATCATCCGAGAGTTTTTTCACGGACGAGCGAGCAACTTCTACTTTAAAGAGCTTCGCGAAACTAATAAGCTGTAAAATAATAAAACAAGAAGATTACAAATTGCGGCCGTAATGTGTGCCGGGGAAAAACTGGCAACAGCCGTTCTAAACATGGAGGGTATTACAATGACTTCACTATGAGCAAGTACATTTATAATTTTGTTTTTCTTTAAATTTTGGACAGAAACCAAAATCTCAATGAAAAAAATTTTGGCACTCGCATTTTTTATAATTTTGTTTTTCGCTAATCAATCTTTTATTTGGCCCTCTTTTTCCATTCATTACAAAAGAGCCCTTGAAATCTGAAAATTCATTTATTAATTTTCTGCCTAATAAAGTCGCCACAGAGCGAGTGAGAATCATCCGAGAGTTTTTTCACGGACGAGCGAGCAACTTCTACTTTAAAGAGCTTCGCGAAACTAATAAGCTGTAAAAATAATAAAACAAAGAAGATTTTTCAAAATTTTTTCCGATTTAAACAAAAGAGGTCATCTGGTTTTAAACATCACTAAAGGAGTTCCCAGGGTAAAAGCTTGTTACCATAAATTGGATTTATCCCTCGAGCCAGAGTTTATTGGGATTGTAAGACAATTTCTTCTTGTTTTTCGTCCTAATTAGGATTGAAAATGTTTTTCTTTTGTAATAACCTCATAATATTATTCCTCTTTATCAAAACTTTATTCAATATGTTTTAATTAAAAACGTGTGTACAACTTTGTTCTCGGATTTCATTATTTCTATGTTAAATAGATCTTCCTTTTTCAATTTAAGCCTTAGAGAGTTATGTGTTTTCAAACTTTTTTCTTTATACTATTGAAGGACTCGTGAAGAAACTTCAGAAAACTTTCCAAAAAAAAAGTTTCTTTAACCGACTTCACAATTATCGCATAAAAGAAGAAAAAAAGTTCAGGTTATAAGAGAAGAAATTGGTTCAAAAATAAAAGAAGCAATTTAACATTTCGACTGTATCTCGCCCGAAAACTTTTACACGTTTTTCTCCCCCTTTGAATTCACCTTTAAATCACTGTGAAGATTAAAAAGGAGGGAGTCAAATTTTTTTTAAAACCACAAGTTCAATGTTTAACCGATTTTTAATTTTTCAACGGCGTTGCATTCAGAATTTTTTTCTGGTTCCCATGACTATCTGCTTATTTCAAATTTATCAAAAATAAAAAAAATTTGGCGCTAAAATTTTAGAAAATTTTTATTTTTGGGACCAATCGGATTTTTCTAATTTATTAACAAGCACTTTTCTCTTTTCACTTCCTTAAAGAAGTTATTGTGATACCCTCGACGTCGGGTTTTTGGGTTTTACCGATCTCAACATTGTCTATGGTGCCAGCCGGCCGTCCGTAGCATTTTTTTCCGGAACACTTTACAGTCACAGTTTTTATCCGATTTTCCCCCAAATTTTCACACAAATTTCTTTAGCCGGTGAAGAAGAAACTAACAAGGGCAATTTTTGAATTTCGAAAAAATGGCGGAGATATGTCTGTTTGAAATTTAAAAAAAATCGCTGCGGCCGAACCGTACGACGGTCGTTGGTCCGATTTTCACCAAATTTTCACCAATTACTCCTTATATTTTTAAAGAATATTCGGTGTAAAAAAACTAACTTTCTAGTTATTATTTTTTTAGTAGGGAAAAATTTCCTACTTCTACCCATTACAAGAGGCACATCCGTAGGTCGATGAGCCCATTATTTCTACCTTGACACTCGGAAAAATTTTTGAAAAAAACTTAAAAAATTTTTCAGAAAAAAAGCGCAAATTTAAAAAAGAAAGCCCGGAAATTTTTCGAAAAAAACAAAAAAAAAAAAACTCGGAAAATTCTTCAAACAAAAACTTAGATAATTTTTCGAAAAAACCAAAAACTCGGAAAATTTAAAAAACGAAACTCGGAAAATTAAAAAAAAATAAAACTTGGAAAATTTATACTTCCCCTCCCTAATCCTTCCCCTTTCGTTATACTTTCGTTCCCTTATACTACCCCCTTCGTTATACATACTTCCCCTGACTTATACTTCCTCCTCCGTTATACTTCCCCCTCCGTTGTACGTCCCCTTCGTTATACTTCCCTTCCTATATTGTTACTTCTCTTTAAGGAAGTTTTCGTTGGAAGCTCTTCAAACCAGAACTTTAGTATTGAAATTGCTTCATTTTTCTGCGAATGAAACTAAATTTAAATTTCGTCGTAACTTTTGTCTTATAACTGTCTATTTTCATTCGACTTTCACAGAATTTTTCTTCATAGCTTTCTTATTAGCTCAAATTGTGGCAATTTTCAAAAAATGAATGAGTTGGGGCTTTTGTAACTGAAAAAAAAGGGTATTATCCTGATCCATCGTTAGTTGGTATTTATGAAACTGAAATTGTGTTTCATATAATACTATAGCTTTGATCATTGCCGGAGTGTGGAGCGTAAATACAGAAATGTTGGGATGAAAATTTGGCTGTCTCTGGGTTCAAAAGTAATGGATCTAATCGGTTCTAATCGCATTGTAAGCTCATTTACCTTCGGCCGAGCGGTTTCAATGATTCACGGTCTGGTCCATTTCACAAAATACATGGACCTTAATTAATTTCTCGGTGATAAAACATTCCGTTTTATTTTTCGTTAGATTCCCTCGCGGGGTAATTACGGGAGAAATTAGTGACGTTGAGACGTTGGGGGAGAAAATGGTAGGGGAAGAGAGAAAAGGTGGTGAAGTAAAAGTCTCTCTTGCGAAAGTGGAAGGAGAGAAGAGCATCTGCTACAATTTATAATGATACCTAGTACAAAACGTTGGAAGCGGGAGGCATTACTCGCACCTGTAACTTGCCTTCAGACGTTTCTTTCGGCGAGTCTGTTGGGGGAGAGCCCCTCCGGCAATTACAAGGCCCTTCTCAGTCCTTCGCATTAGTTACACCCCGCTCCTCACAAACCTTTCTTTCTTTAACTGCTTTAACCGCTAAATAATACTGCTGATTTACACAAAAATATGAGAGAAAAACCCTCGTTATTTCCCCTCTCTAAACATTTCACACCACCTAATTCTCTATACAAATTATATAACACTTTCCAAAAAAGACTCTGACTTCCTGAAAAAAATTAAACATCTTTTGAGACATGATGACCATTGGTCTTTTTTTTCTGTGGCTTCCCATTTTCCTCAAGTCCAGCACTTTCTTTTCTGTGACAAGAAAAAATTTCCACGGACGTGAAATGTTCCGCCATTCTTTGCCCTTTTACTCCGAGATAACGACCTCTTTTAGCCCATGGGGTCCATTTTTCAAAAATAAATTCTAATTTTTTATGCTTTCATGTCATTTTTAAACCTTTATGAGGAATACAATAATTAATATGAGGCGCTCCGGGTACGAAGGGCGAACTCGACATCGGACAAATTTTTTTAACTTCCTTAAAGAAGTTATTGAGATACCCTCGACGTCGGGTTTTTGGGGAAGGGTCCTCCAGTTTTTTTCATTTTCAGATTCTTGGTGAACACACCCATATAATTTTTATGTTGAGTTCGCCATTTTTTCCCCTTTAATACGTAAAAACCGAAACTTTAAAATGCGAATATCTCGAAACTACGTTTTGTCGAGTTCGCCCTTCGTACCCGGAGACATATCATCATATCATTTTTGGACTTACTAAAACGGAACTAATTCTGTTGCGTTTTTCCCTTCGATTTCCCTTCGAAGCTAAAATGGCAATGGATTTGATATTTTTTCCTAGGAAATTCGAAAAAAAACGTGAAAAACAGAGGTTGGGGGCAAAAAGTTGAAATTGAATACGTGAGTTCTGTACGATTTAAAATCCCCAGATGAAATCCCGTTGAAAGAGACTGTGTGATCAATGGGTAGAAATTGGTTGAAATAAAAGTGAGCTGTGCTGAAAAGAGAAAAAGAGGAGTGGGCGCTTTTTTTTTCTCTCTACGCCCTCCGCCCTTCTCGTCTCATGTACCGCAATACTTTAATTTAAAAGGAGCGACTCTCTTTGACAAGAGCATTTGCTCATTTGTCAGCGTGGATCTAAACAATTCAGGAGATAGTAGAAATTGCGGAGGGGGGTCGATGGGGGTGACGGGAAGCCCGACTATCCATCTTCCCAGTGATAACACGCAACTCCTTTACTTGACCTCCGTCTTTTAAAGCTTTAACTGAAAAAAATAAGGGGGGAAAACTTTGGCAAATTGACTTTTTTTTTAAAGACAAAATTGGAAGATAAGCAACTCAGGAAAACGATTATTTAAAAGTAAATATGGAAATAACAGTAAGTAGTTTGGTTATTACTCCTCTGGAGTTGACCCTGATAGGGCGCCACGGCAGTATGGCAAGAGCACCCGCCTGGGTCCTCCCCCCCCCCCCCCCCCAATGGCCCATAAAGCTAAACCAAATAAGAAGAAGTTTGGTTGTTCAAAATCATCCAGGTTTATATGAGGCGCTCCGGGTACGAAGGGCGAACTCAACATCGGACAAATTTTTTTTTTTTTCATTTTCAGATTCTAGACCTCTTGGTGAATACACCCCTGTAATTTTTATGTTGAGTTCGCCCTTTTTTCCCCTTTAAATACGTAAAAACCGATGTGCGGCAAAGCTCTAAGTGCGATATCCGAGCGGGTACTAAGGGCGAACTCCACATCCTAGTCCACAACCCCCACTCCTTTTCCCATTCCAGGGCATGACTTTTCTGTTGAGTTCGCCCGTAACATAAGACTTTAAAATGCGAATATCTCGAAACTACGTTTTGTTGAGTTCGCCCTTCGTACCCGGAGCGCCTCATATCATAGAGATGAATTTTGTCGGAAATTTCATTAGCTTTTTTTTTTCTACTTTATACATTTTCACCTAGGATGTACCGTTTGGGAGAAAAACGTAAAAAACCGCGAAAAGTAACCTTTAAAATCACCAGCTTAAAATTAAACAGCTTGCAGCTCGGATACGGCATATCCTGTAGTAAAGTTGATTTCGTCAAACTTGTAGAAATTTTAATCAGCTTTCTTTTGTACTTTGTACATTTTTCTTCTACAACGTACTGTTTTGAAGATAAAGGCGAAAAACCAAGAAAAATCACTTTTCAACGCCCCAATGGCAACTTTTTTTTTCTTTGCTACTTATCGCCGCCTTGTAGCTCAGGTGCGGTTGGTTGTACAAAAAATATTAGTAAATCAAATTTGTAGGAAATTTAGTTATCTTTCTTTTTTAGCTTATATATTTTTTACCCACGACGTTTTTATTTGGAGATACAAGCGAAAAACCGCAAAAATAGAAGTTTGACCCCCCAGGCAAACGGGGGGAACGATATCAGCATTGTGTCTGCACCCTTCACGAAAGAGGGAGCAGAGGGAAAAAGAATTATTTTCTATTATCTGCTGACTTTCTGCTATTTCAAAAGATATATTTCACTATCAACCTAAATCGCTAAATCCGTAGAATATAAATTAAAAAGATCCCCCTTTCCGATCGACCCTGAAAAAAAAAAATATGAATGAGCAAACAATGTCGTTGGCTCCCGTGGATTTTTGACGGGCTTAGAACTCGAAGCGGGGTTAAGTAACCGAAGGCCCATAATTCAAAGTAAATATTTGGAAATTGTGATCTGCCGTCTGGGGCGGAGTTATGGGTCATATAATCCACGCCAGGAATTCTAAAGCTTATTTGGTTACAGAGTTGATATTTTTTTTCCTTTCGGGTTATTTCGATAAAGAAATTCAATTACAATGAAAAGTCATGTGATTAATGACCTGTCATAAAAGATCAGCCAATTTTCAGCATCGATTTTTTTTTATTAAAAAAAAAACGAAAACAATTTAAAATAACTACATATTTCGATATAAGTTTGAAATTGGCTAAAAATTAAATATTCCAAAAAAAAATTAAATTTATTGTATTACTCAATATGAATGATTGTACTATCTGCTTTGTTTTTGCTTGAATGGCAAAATGTTCTTTCCGCCGGGGCTTCCAGAATAGGACTTTTTTTCTTAGTTGGAGACGACCTCCTGTTGTTGAGAATAATAACGTTCTGTCGAAATAACACTTGAAACGGTGTTAATACCGTACAACTTAACGGTTGATAGGATCGGAAGACCCTGGTCCTCCTGGAGCCCAATCGGTATTGCTGTCACATACACGCTCGTGAACATTTAATAAATCCCCCGCCCTCCCCAAACAGCAGAGAGAACCCCGAGAGTCATTCCGCACAACGTCCTCCCACCCCTCGACGCACTTAAGAACGCAAGAACTCGGCAAAAACTCTCTAAATCACATGGGCGGAAACCTCAAATTGTCGACTCTGTCTCCGGTGTCTCGAGCACGAAGGGGTTCGTTAATGTATTCAAACATAAAACCTTTCCCCACCGCTCATCTTTTTTGTGACATCGAAACCCTCAAGTGGCTAATTACATTTTAATTAGGAGAATATTATTCTTCAACCATGATTTAAACTAAAGACATTTTACATTGTTTTAAATATATTTAGAAAGAAACGAGTAGGCAGTATTATAATGAGGCGTGATGTTATTTATTGTCAAACCGCTAAGCCGACAGTGCGGAAGTGCCGATTTGCCATAAGCCCCACCCTTAGCGTCCACGCTAGACGCGGCGTCAGCTCATCGGAGGTAAAGAATTCGCCCCAGTATCCTCCTGCTAGAAGTCAAGGGCCGCTTGCATCATAATGATGATGCTGGTAGGCACAGCGCGGGCGGTGATCGTTCGGTTGGCTCAGCAAGTCCAGTAGTGTGGATGACTTAAGCAGCGTGCGATGGATGATGACGAATGTTTTTGGCAGCTTAAGCAGCCATTATAACCTCTGCTGCCATGAACTCGTCGTCCCCGGAGGTACTGGATTCGCCACAGTATTCTCCGGGGGCGTGAAACCTACGGAGCGACACAAATACCAACAGTATGTTTCTTTCAGTTTAAGAGTATCTTTCTTTCTCGCTCTAGTAACTGTTCTCGAGCCGAAATGCGTTTGTCGGCGACAGCTCGTCGGAGGTAAAGGATTCGCCCCAGTATCCCCCTGCTCCAAGTCAAGGGCCGCTAGCATCACGATGATGATGCTGGTAGGCACAGCGCGGGCGGTGATCGTTCGGTTGGCTCAGCAAGTCCAGTAGTGTGGATGACTTAAGCAGCGTGCGATGGATGATGACGAATGTTTTTGGCAGCTTAAGCAGCCATTATAACCTCTGCTGCTATGAACTCGTCGTCCCCGGAGGTACTGGATTCGCCACAGTATTCTCCGGGGGCGTGAAACCTACGGAGCGACACAAATACCAACATACTCTTTCTTTCTCGCTCTAGTAACTGTTCTCGAGCCGAAATGCGTTTGTCGGCGTCAGCTCGTCGGAGGTAAAGGATTCGCCCCAGTATCCTCCTGCTCCAAGTCAAGGGCCGCTTGCATCACGATGATGATGCTGGTCGGCACAGTGCGGGCGGTGATCGTTCGGTTGGCTCAGCAAGTCCAGTAGTGTGGATAACTTAAGTCGCGTGCAATGGATGATGACAAATGTTTTTGGCAGCTTAAGCAGCCATTATAACCTCTGCTGCCATGAACTCGTCGTCCCCGGAGGTACTGGATTCGCCACAGTATTCTCCGGGGGCGTGAAACCTACGGAGCGACACAAATACCAACAGTATGTTTCTTTCAGTTTAAGAGTATCTTTCTTTCTCGCTCTAGTAACTGTTCTCGAGCCGAAATGCGTTTGTCGGCGACAGCTCGTCGGAGGTAAAGGATTCGCCCCAGTATCCCCCTGCTCCAAGTCAAGGGCCGCTAGCATCATGATGACTCCTATCTTAACCAGTGTCTACACTGTGCCAAATGATGCTGATAAGCACAGCGCGGGCGGTGATCGTTCGGTTGGCTCAGCAAGTCCAGTAGTGTGGATGACTTAACCCGCGTGCAATGGTTGATGGCGAATGTATTTGGCAGCTTAAGCTGCCATTATAACTCTGCTGCTATGAACTCGTCGTCACCGGAGATACTGGATTCGCCAAGTATTCTTCGGGGGCGTGATACCTACGGAGCGACACATATACCAACATACTCTTTCTCGCTCTTGTAACTGTTCTCGAGCCGAGTTCCATCAAATGCTTTTGTCGGTGTTAGCTCGTCGAAGGTAAAGGATTCGCCCCAGTATCCTCCTGCTCCAAGTCAAGGGCCGCTTGCATCATGATAACTCTTATCTTAACCAGTGTCCACACTGTGCCAAATGATGCTGATAGGCACAGCGCGGGCGGTGATCGGTTGACACAGCAAGTCCAGTAGTGTGGATGACTTAAGCCGCGAGCAATGGATGATGACGAATGTTTTTGGCAACCTCTGCTGCTATGAACTCGTCGTCCCGGGAGGTACTGGATTCGCCGCAGTATTCTTCGTGGGCGTGAAACCTACGGACACAATTAACCAAAGGTTCAACTGTGCCCAAAAGAAGACTCGAATCGACCCGAACCCTCCTCTGCTTTGAGGATCCGCAGTTTGGGCATATTGCGTACGCGGCCTAATAATTCTCAAAAATGCCAGTTTCTCCTTTATTTTAGGCCTCTCTGCCCCCATAATTTCTCGGAATCACTCTAAAGCTGGTCAATAATGGTAATTTTAAAAAAAATGGAAAATGGGGTGATGAAACATTTTATAATTTAATGTGGTCTTAATAAATCAATATTGCGGCCAAAAATATTAATTTTCTGTATAATAAAATTGGTAACTGAGTTATATTAGTACCTAATATTAATTTAAAAGCAAATAATTAATTATGCGAGGAAATAATAACGGCCCTTCTATTTCTTCATAGCGTACATATGAGCTTATGAGGGAAGTAGTTTTCAAAAAGGAGCCTTTCTCTCCATCTTCCAGTTTAATTAAATTGCAAATTACCCAGCATTGCTCCTCTACCGTCAAACCCCTTTCACCCTTTTCCTTTCTCCGCATTCCTGAGTGTCACCTACGAAGGGAAAAAATTCACCAACCCACGTTAATTTTGTTAACAATCAAATTTTTTTTTTTCAAATAAATATTTGATGGAAACATAAAATCGAAAACTAGGTAGACCACAGCTGCCTCAACCCCCTCGGCCTCAAGGACTTAAATATTTTTAATTAAATAATAAATTGGATTTAAAACTTTTAATTTTATTACTTCTGGGAACTCTTGGACGAAATCTAACGGTTGAATTGACTATTTAAAAAATCTAATTACATTAATCCGGTTAAAATGTAAAATGATGGGTTAAAATTGCTAATATAGGAATATTTAATTGAATAGAGTGTGGATCAAAGAATGGTCTCTGGAATAATTAGCCGGCGGAGGGTGGTTTGGAGGCGGGGAAGTGGTAAAGAGGTTGAGTGAAAAAGGATATAATTCGGATATTTGCACGGTCGTGATATAATAGAAGTTCCCAGGGTTCTCTTATTTGCGTTTGGCTCCGTTTTCAATACTGGATAAACCGTCGAGGATTTTCCAAAGATCTTCCACTACATTAGACCTCACCCTACCATCAAAACCAGACGAATCTACTACCCCACTTTGCCTTTTGGTTTAAAAAAATTGAAATAAATTTTTTGTGCGAAAAAAATCCATAAAGATAAAATATTGTAGGACCATCGAAAGACTTGGGGGGGTCTTCCAGATATTTCTCCAGGATTATACTAAAGGTTATACTAGAAAAAGGTAGGAAATCTACTTCTAGGTTATCTAGAAAGGTTATACCAGGTTATACTAAATTAACCTGACCACAAAAAAGGAAATGACGAATTATTGTTTTCAAGAAATTATTAAATTATTCAATGTCCAAAAATAATTAAATCAGTTTTATAATTTATGTAATTCTAAATAAGGAACTTTTCCAATTAGAGCCTCCCCGGAGCCCTAATTTTCTTCGCCCGTCGTGAAAAGTATTTCGCAAAATATACGAAAAACGCAATAAGAATTTCAATTGTTTTTTAAACTACAAAAACGGCACCTCAGATGTGAGTTTTTTTTTACAATGTTTGTCTTGAAATAAGGAAGGGTGTAAATCTTATTTATAGTCGGGAGATAAAAACTTGAACTCTGCCCGTGGGAGGCAAACAGACAAAAAAGAACGTTTCTTCATGTGTTCACAAACCCCTGGAAGTTTTATTCGTAGACTGTGGGAAGTAAAATTGTATTTGGGTTTCACATTAAATAAGTACAAAAATCATGAAGTATAAATTTTTCACTATTTAACAATCTGGAAAATGTTCATTTTCCAAGAAAAACAAAACTGTGGACCTGATTTCTGGAATTTTCCATGGAAATCCAGCCGAGAGACTTTCTGGATTTGGCATTTTCCGCGTTTGTTCGAGGAAGAACTCCAAATTTTCAGGCAATTTCCACGGTTATTCGGTAGAAAAAAACTGTTTTTATACATTTTTATTAGATTTTTTAGGTAATTTTAGGATTTTTCGAGGTAATCCAGCAGAGAGACCCTTACTTACTGGATTTTCGAGCGTTTTCCGCGCTTATTCGACGGAGAACTCCCAATTTTCAGGCAATTTCCTTGGTTATTCGGTAGAAAAACACGTTTTTTTTTATAGATTTTTACTAGATTTTCTTGGTTATTTTGGGATTTTCCTAAATAAGTCAGCCAAAAGACCCTTACTAACTGGATTTTCGGGCGTTTTCCGCGTTTATTCGATGGAGAACTCCAAATTTTCAGGCAATTTCCTCGGTTATTCGGTAGAAAAACACGTTTTTATAGATTTTCTTGATTATTTTGAGATTTTCCAAGGTAATCCAGCCGAGAGACCCTTACTTACAGGATTTTCGGGCGTTTTCCGCGTTTATTCGATGGAGAAATCCAAATTTTCAGGCAATTTTCTCGGTTATTCGGTAGAAAAACACGTTTTTTTAATACATTTTTATTAGGTTTTCTTGGTTATTATGCCAAAAAATAGGTTTTTACAGAATTGTCTTGCGTTTTCTCTCATATTCTGGCCAGAAATATCCTTTTGGTCGGATTTTCGGTCGTTTTCCTCGGTTAATCGGTAGAAAAACATTTTTTTTTAAATAGATTTTTATTAGGTTTTCTTGGTTATTATGCCAAAAAATAGGTTTTCACAGAATTGTCTAGCGTTTTCTCTCATATTCTGGCCAGAAACATCCTTTTGGTCGGATTTTCGGTCGTTTGCCTCCGTTAATCGACCAAAAAATCACATTTTGGCCGAATTTTTAGACGTTTTCCTCAGTTATATAAGGACATCTTCACCTTCACGGCTGCCCTCTATCTCCTACATCTAGGATCAAATACTCCTGATGAAATAGTAGTACAATTAAGGCGAAAGAAACCATATTCGAAAAACGATGAGATTTTTCATTAAGAAGACTCGTTTAAGAAAGTTACGAAGGGAAAGGCTTAGACCTCCCCCTAAAAACTCCGAAAAGTTCGAGGTGATTTCTTGCTTGTCCTTTCTCTCATTCGAACATCGCCTGGAGTTCTTTCCTACCTTAACTTTTCCCCTCTGAAGTCAATAGGGACAAAAATTATTTACAAATCAAACTTTGATTTTAAAGAAATATTTAAAGAGAGTGTTTTTTTTATTGTGAAAAAAAAAAAGTTGATTCATTGTGAGATGCTTTTAACAACGGCCGACATGTTTCGTGGTTCCTTTGTACGGTTGGAGGTTTTGTGATGGAGAATAAGGGATGCGTGAGAGGAACGCATACGACGTCGGGATGTATCATCGCTGCTTCTCCAACACCAAAAGATTGAACACTGGGGGAACTTGTTAACGAAACTTAGTGCTCAAGATTCCAAGTACCAGGATTTGTATATGAATGGAAGCTTATTCTATAGAAACTTTCCCACCTTCGCTTCATAGATATTTCCTCCTAAAACTGATATTTTGTAATTTTAACAAAAAAACCTTCCAGGTAATATTGAAAATCCTCACTTCGATAAGAAATATTTTCAGAACGCATAAAATGTAAATAGGGAGAAATAAAAATTACGAAATCCCCCCGCCTCTTCTGCATAAAACATGAGAACGGATTTAAACCCCGGGAAGACGGGCCTCGGAGAAATGAATAAGGGCCGAAAATGAAAATATTTCCACTTTTCCTCAGTCATGAGTAAGAACGGAGGACCTCAGTAATTAATTACCTAAACTTGTTTCTTGGCCGACTCCGCCAAAAATAAGGTTTTAAGAATTTTTTTTTTCTTTTTTTCACCCCACTACTCTCGTGCCTACCCACACCATAAATAATTAATCTTTATTTATCATCCAGCTTGAAACCAGGATTAGCAGAATGGCTACAATTTTTTTTTTTTTTTTTTAACTTTTGAATAATACTAGTAGGTTAGTTATTTTAAAAATTCATTTTTAGTTCTGGAAACCTCCTGGAAAAAGAACCTTATTTATTGAAACCTCCTGTTTAGCTTTCCTGAATTGATTTAGTAGGCATTGGTTTGATTGAGAAAAACCTTTTTACCGAGAAAGAAACCGTTTTTTCTCTCTTATTTTTGGCTATTGCTCATAAAGCTCAATGTTGTCGGAATTTTCAGTTGTTTTCCTTCGAATTTCGTCCTAGAAAATGTCTTTGAAAAATACTGACTGTAGGTAGTTTTTTAAAAATTCGTTTTTAGTTCTGGAAATTGAAACCTCCTTGAAAAAGAACCTTATTTATTGAAACCTCCTGTTTAGCTTTCCTGAATTGATTTAGTAGGCACTGGTTTGATTGAGAAAAACCTTTTTACCGTGAAAGAAACCGTTTTTTCTCAATTATTTTGGCTATTGCGTATAAAACTCAATGTTGTCGTTTTCATTGGATTTTTGGCGTAGAAAATGTCTTTAAATAATACTGACTGTAGGTAGCTTTTTAAAAATTCGTTTTTAGTTCTGGAAATGGAAACCTCCTGGAAAAAGAACCTTACTTATTGAAACCTCCCGTTTAGCTTTCCTGAATTGATTTAGTAGGCACTGGTTTGATTGAGAAAAACATTTTTACCGAGAAAGAAACCGTTTTTTCTCTCTTATTTTCGGCTACTGCGCATGAAGCTCAATGTTGTCGGAATTTTCCATCGTTTAAAAATTCATTCGTCGTTCTGGAAATGGAAACCTCCTTGAAAAATAACCTTACCTATTGAAACCTCCTGTTTAGCTTTCCAGAATTCATTTATTAGGCACTGGTTTGATTGAGAAAAACCTGTTTATTGATAAAGAAACCGTTTTTTCTCTCTTATTTTTGGCTACTGCCCATAAAGCTCAATATTGTCGGAATTTTCAGTCGATTTCCTTGGATTTTTGGCCTAGAAAATGTCTTTGAATAATACCGACTTTTAAAAATTCGTTTTTATTCTGGAAATCAAAACCTCCCGGGAAAAGAACCTTACTTATTGAAACCTCCTGTTTAACTTACCTGAATTGATTTAGTTGGCACTGGTTTGATTGAAAAACAACTTTTTGACCGACAATGAAACCGTATTTTCTCTCTTATTTTTGACAATTGGGATACTAAATTGATACTAAACTCAATTTAAACTGCAACAATTACCGAGATACTAAACTCAATGTTTCCAGAATTTTCAGTCGTTTTCTTGGATTTAGGCCGTTTTTCTTAATTATTCGGGAGAGACAGCATCTTTTTTTTCTTCTCGCGCTCTCCGTGCTCATTCAGCAAACCACCATTCACCAAATTGATGCCCCCCCCCCCCTTAGAATCATAGTTTTGTCCAGATTTTTTTGTGCTTTTCTCGATGTTTTTGCCTCTAACTTTTAGTGATGTCTCTCAACAATTTTCTTGGGCTAATAAAGGATTTCTTTTTGTTTATTGTCCCACTTTTTTTCATAAAATTAACCCTTTTTTTTCCCCCTTCCATGTAAAACGTTGATTGCACACAATTATAAAGTTTTAGTCGCCTTCTAAAAATTATGATAATGATAAGCACCTGTACGTTTTAATTACAAGTGACTTTCACAAAAATTATGTTCACGGAGGTAGCTTTTGAATGGAAGTAATTAACCAGTCTACGCCTTTTTTATAATTAAATCTAATCAGTGGAGAGGGGAGATTTTTTTTCGTGCCTTAAAAAATTTTTTTTTTCTACATAACGTACAAAAATGTATCCAATTCCTGATAAAAACTCGCAATAAAAATTAATAGTAGAGTGATTGCCTCGACAGCAACCTGCCATAAAAATTTAAAAACTAATAATGAGATGGCGAGTTGCTCTATGTCTTGGGGAACTTTGGTGGCAGCAGTTTGTGTTCCCGCTGTACCCACGATGTCACTCAGGTAGTACAGTTACAGAAAAGAGAATGAAATGATTGTGGTAGAGGGAATAGCTCACCTAAAGAGGGTTTTTAAGCCGAAACTTATCGTGAGATACCCGTTATCACAGTATATTCTTCCTCCATATTTTTTTTTCACAAAAAAATTCAATGCCCTTCGTGGGCTAGTGGTCAATATTTTTTTGACTCGAGTAATAATAAAGAAAAACAGCACCGCAAGATTATGTTTTTGGACACTTTTAATTCGTAATATAAATTCAACTGCCTTCTTTTTAAAACCAGCCAACGTGTACGTGATTCCCATTTTGAAAAGCAGACAGTAAATCTCATTTATCTTTTTTCTCTTTTTACAACCACCTACAGCAAGATAAAAAAGAAAGAGGGAGAGAAAAAAAAAGGTTGCAGTTATTAACAAAAATAATTTTGTTTTTCAGACGTCGCAGAAGAAGACTGGAACCCTCAGTTCGGAAAGCCGATTGCGAACGTGACCGTTCCGCTGGGACGTGAAGCCGTTTTATCGTGCACCGTCAAAAATCTAGGACATTTCAAGGTATTTTCAAAATTTTCAATCATAAGAAAAAGTTAAAACGCGTTTTTAATTAAGCCTTTACATTCCGCCGTTATAAATCCTCAGCGTGCTTAAAATTACTTCCAGATGGGCCTGATCCTCTAGGCTTCCCAGGATCGTATTTCATTTTTTTTCCTCCTCTCCTCACTTATTTAATATTTAGCTTCTTAATTAGAAAAAATTCATTTTCCCTTTGTTCAAAAAGTATAGAAAATCTCAAGAAAACGTCGGACGTCGGTATAAATTTCGCTTTTTCTACGCTTGAAAAGATCCACATTTATAAGTTGAAATCTGTTGAGATAGAAATTCAAAAGGAAGAAAACGTCCTGTTAGGAACGTTAATTTATTTAATCTAAACGCCTTCGCTTCAACGATCTCAGGGGAGAGCCCTCGCGGTCGCCGCGGTTAAGGCGTTGAAAACATTTTTACGCTTCGGAGGACACCAAGAAGGGAAGATACGACATTAATTAAATTTTCCGTATGAAAAAAAAGAATTGTGTGTAGTGCGAAAATTTTTTTTTAATTCTGAAAACAAAGGTTGCGCTCTCGAGCGTTTGAGCAGTAGCCTTAGGCGCTGATAGATGGTGCCCAGTTTTAACTACGACGGAAAGTACTGGTTTGAAGAGCTTCCAAAGAAAACTTCCTTAAGGAGAAGTGACAATATAGGAGGGAAAGTATATGGGAAGGGGAAGTATAAGTATAGGAGGGGGAAGTATAACGGAGGGGATTACGGAGAGGGAAGTATAACAGAGGGGGAAGTATAAGGGAACGAAAGTTTAAAGGAGGGGGAAGTATAATGGAGGGAAGAATAAGGAAGGGGAAAGTTTCTATTTATTTTTTTTTTAAATTCTTAGTTTTTTTTTTTAATTTTCCGGGTTTTTCTTTTTTTTTTTGCGCTTTTTTTTCGGAAATTTTTGTAAGTGTCAAGGTAGAAATAATGGGCTCTTTGGCCTAGGGATGTGCCTCTCGTAATGGGTAGAAGTATGAAATTTCTCCCTACTAAAAAAAATAATAATTAAACAGTGGCAATTTTTTTACACCGAAAATTCTTAAAAAATATAAGGAGTAATCGGTGAAAATTTGGTGAAAATCAGATTAACGGTTCGGCCGCAGCGAATTTTTTAAAATTTCAAACAGACATATCTCCGCTATTTTTTCGAAATTCAAAAATCACCCTTGTTAGTTTCTTCTTCGAAATTAAAGAAAGTTGTGTGAAAATTTGGAGAAAATCAGATGAAAACTGTGGCAGTGAAGTGTTCCAGAAAAAAAATGCAACGGCCGGCCGGCCGGAACTACGGAAAAAGTTGAAATCGGTGTAGATCCATATTCGAATTTACCCTAAGGGGTCTGGAAGACCCCACCCCAAAAACCGGAACTAAATATTTTTTGGATGAGGGAGAAAGGAGATCATTGTGTCTTCATAAGGTGCATCCTCTTTTTGACATCGGGGTTGGTTTTTGGGCCACCGTATGAGTGGCGCCATCTGTGCCGAGGAGCTACAACTAAACTAAAATCTATGGTTGACGTCTAAAGTTCTTGGTTGGTTATTAAAGCGGCCATGTTTTTTTCTGACTTTTCTGCTTATTTTAATGAGAGGAAGTTCTTTTCTCAAGATTCCGGCATGTTCCGAAAAGAAAAATTGAAGTTTTCTTTGACGCCCGATATTCACATTTTTTTGAGCGAATTTTCCTGGCGTTTAAGATTTTATTGAAGTAAAAAAAATTTACAAGCTTCTAGAGAGTTCTTCATAAAATACTTCACCTGTCACTTTTTCCTTCGCACCCAAGGGTTAAAAATGACTAAAATATTTCCAAATTCGCCAAAAAAATTCCATCTTACACAAGAGATGCCTTTTTAAATCATTTAGGGGATATTCCCGCTCCAGTTGTCAGATTCCGGAATGATAAGAGTTTATGGGAGTGAAGCGAGGAAATATTATGATCTACTCCCGGGGAAAAACGGTTTTCCACCGCCCGCCCTCGCCCGCGTAACATCCGCAGTCCCACGGCTCGACTCCCTCGCGGAATCCCACTCGATAATTTTAAGAACAAACGTTTTATAGCCCCATAAACATTTTAGTATTCCGGAGAAAAGAAAATTAAATTGATTCCTTTTATTTCAAGTATGTTTTATATTTTATGAAGGAACATTTAGTAGAATAAATAAACCAAAAGATCATTTAAAACGGAAAATGAAAATTGAATTTTTTTCATCTATGTATTTTAAAAAATCCATTATTTTAAGTACCAAGTTTTTTTATTAAAATGACTTGAAAAATAGCTAATTCCACGACCGGTTTCTACCTAAAAGCCTCATCAGGTGAACTGTTAGCTAATAAGTCGACATTTTTATTATTTTATTGATTTTATGAGGCTGTAAAATGTACATAGCTTGAAATAATAATATTATTTATGGCCCCTTGTAAGAAAACGATTGGACTTTTTTCTCCAAGTTCCTCCCTTATGGTAATGGGGTAATATCGAGACAGTGTCCTTTCTGACAAGACTGTAATATAAACGCCTTAGTGAAGGGGTGCGTAATAATATATTACCTACCATCTCCATGAAGATAATGTGAGTATTCCTCGCTGTTTCCTTAACTTTTCTCTTAACATTTTACAACGCTTTTTTTTAGCGAGTAAAAGATATTAAATTTTTCTTTTCCTTTTGACGGATTTCATTGTTTCTTTAGCTGTTGGTAGAAAGCCAAAATATTTCGGTCTGGGGTCGGCTTAGACATGTCAGGGGATGCCTTAAGACCCCGGAGAGCAGGCTTTCTCCGTCCCTCCCTATCTCTTTGCATAAGTTTATCCTTTTCCGAGTTAGATCAGTGAGTGAATTTAGACTCAAAGAAAGGGAAGAAGTATAGCAGCTATTTTGGCCGCGTACCATTTATAATAGAAACGCCTTGGGGCATTATTCGTTATAATTAACCCTTTTCAAAGCGAACAATTCCTTTTAAGAAGAAAAAATCCTTAATTTTTTCTTATTTTTTAAATTTATAATTATAAAAATTAGTAGTTGATAATTTTTCCATTTCATTTGTTTCCTAGGTAGATAACATTCTTGCTAAAAGCAGCTCGCCCTAAAAACTACGTTTTATACCGAATTTTACATATCTACGATTGTATAATTTCACCCTAAAAAAGTTGTTTTAAGGGTGAAATTAGGGCGAGTTGTTTTTTTAGTGACAAGTATTTAACTCGGCTAAAAGTAACTCACCCTAATAGTCACGGCAAGCCGTTTTTGGGTGAAATTATGGCGAGTTGCTTTTATGTCGGAAGGAATACCCCAAAATATAAAAAGCAACTCGCCCCAAAAACTACGTTTTATACCGAATGTTACATATCTACGATTTTATTAACAATTGCATTATGTCACCCGAAAAGCAATTCGGCAAAAAAGTTGTTTTAAGGGTGAAATTAGGGCGAGTTGTTTTTAGGGTGAGTAGTATTTTACTCGGGCTAAAAGTAACTCACCCTAATAGTCACGGCAAGCCGTTTTTGGGTGAAATTATGGCGAGTTGCTTTTATGTCGGAAGGACTACCCCCAAATAAAAAAGCAACTCGCCCTAAAAACTACGCTTTATACCGAATTTACATAAGTATCTACGATATCATCAATAATTGCATAATTTCACCCTAAAAGCAATTCGGCAAAAAAAAGTTGTTATAAGGGTGAAATTAGGGCGAGTTGTTTTTAGGGTGAGAAAAAATTAACTCGGGCTAAAAGCAGCTCACCCTAATAGTCACGGCAAGCCGTTTTTAGGGTGAAATTATGGCGAGTTGCATTTATGTCGGAAGGACTACCCCCAAATAAAAAAGCTACTCGCCCTAAAAACTACGTTTTATACCGAATTTTACATATCTACGATATCATCAATAATTGCATAATGTCACCCAAAAAGCAATTCGGCAAAAAAAGTTGTTTTAATGGTGAAATTAGGGCGAGTTGTTTTTAGGGTGAGTAGTATTTTACTCGGGCTAAAAGTAACTCACCCTAATAGTCACGGCAAGCCGTTTTTAGGGTGAAATTATGGCGGGTTGCTTATATGTCGGAAGGACTACCCCCAAATATATTAATCGATAAAAAAACATTGTTGACACTCACCCTAATAGTCACGGCAAGCCGTTTTTATGGTGAAATTATGGCGAGTTGCTTTTATGTCGGAAGGAATACCCCAAAATATAAAAAGCAACTCGCCCCAAAACTACGTTTTATACCGAATTTCACATATCTACGATATTATCAACAATTGCATAATGTCACCCAAAAGCAATTCGGCAAAAAAAGTTGTTTTAAGGATGAAATTAGGGCGAGTTGTTTTTAGGGTGAGTAGTATTTTACTCGGGCTAAAAGTAACTCACCCTAATAGTCACGGCAAGCCGTTTTTATGGTGAAATTATGGCGAGTTGCTTTTATGTCGGAAGGAATACCCCCAAATAAAAAGCAACTCGCCCAAAAAACTACGTTTTATACCGAATTTCACATATCTACGATATCATCAATAATTGCATAATTTCACCCTAATAGCATTCGGCAAAAAAAAAAAGTTGTTATAACCGTGAAATTGGGGCGAGTTGTTTTTTTAGTGAGTAGTAAATAACTCGGGTTAATAGTAACTCACCCTAATAGCCACGGCAAGCCGTTTTTAGGGTGAAATTATGGCGAGTTGCTTTTATATCGGAAGGAGTACCCCCAAATAAATTAATCGATAAAAAAACATTGTTGAACACTCACCCTAATAGTCACGGCAAGCCGTTTTTAGGGTGAAATTATGGTGAGTTGCTTTTATGTCGGAAGGAGTACCCCCAATAAATTAATCGATATAAAACATTGTTGAAAAACTTGGAAATGAATTGTTTGTGTGCTTTTTACGAAATGAAAAAGTATTCCAATAGTGTCATGCTTGTCGCTTTAGATTCGGCCAGTTTGGACTTTTGACATGGAAAAGTAGGTTTTCTTGAGATATCTGACACCAACTTTTTTTGAATTCCCTCTTCATTTGCTCGCCAAGAAACTTATCGATTTTCAAATTCAGCTTTCAAGAAAAAAACTAATGAAACGGCAGAAAATCAAGCTGAATCCGTGGTTGTGATGCAAACGTTTATAATTTGGATCAGCTGGATTAGAGTTGACGTCATATGATATTTGTTGGTCATGGACTCCCAGAGTGAGGAAAAAGATGGAATTTCGCGTTGTGTAATCCTGAGCATCGATTCCACTTATTTAGATAGATAGGTAACATTTTTATCCTTTTGAAAAGGTGAGTTAAATCACGTGAAATGTAAATGTTTCTCTATATATGCCTTTAGGCCCCGTAATCATTTCCAAGCGTGAAATTCGATTTGTGTAAAATTTATTCGTTGGAATTTGCATTTTTAAAATAACGTATAGATTTTTATTTTTCCAGGTCGGTTGGCTGAGGGCGGAAGATCAACAGTTCTGAGTTTGGACTCCCGCGTAGTTACGCACAACTTTCGAATAAGCGTGAGCCACGAACCAGATAGCGATACTTGGCGTTTACATATACGGCAAGTCAAATATTCAGACAGAGGATGCTACATGTGCCAAATAAACACGAACAAAATGAAAAACAACTGGGATGCCTCGACGTCCACGGTACGTGTTAAATAATATCAAGAAATGAAATATAGCGGTGTCAATAGGCTTTGTGTGAAGAAGGGAGGCCATGATAAACGTGGTGAATATTGGGCGCCCTCGCTTTCAACCGTTTCAAACCCTCCGAAATGTAATTCAAAATCAGATGAGACACTACTAGGGCCTCCTCTTCTCCGCATTAATCAAACAGAGATATATTGTTTTGGGGACAAGAGGACTGTTCACCCGTGGGACCCAGACACGAAATAACGACCAAGAATACGAACAATCATAAACTCAAACCACTCGATCAAACCCTTAATGACACTCATCTCCATTAAATCGATCATTTTCGACCAACTTTATTCATTCCGCCCTTCAAGAGAAGAAAATTAAAAAACACAATTTAACGAGGAATATAATTATTTTTTAACGCAATATTCAGCTTCGCTATAATTTTCCTGAGCCTTCATTTTCTCCACCAGTATCTTCGCTGGCGGTGTGCTTGGTACTTGTTTTGGGAACTGAATAAACGCCGTCACGCTCGGCAACGTAACGCTAGTTAATGAGGCAGCGCTCCGCCTCACCAAAAACCCCCAGATTTCAAAAAAACTGTATCGAGTGATGGATCGCGTTTTTCTGATTTCTGGCTCTCTGGAAACCGATTGACATAAAATTTGGCGCATATCTTCTCGGATAGAATATCGTCGCGTTAGTTCTAACACCGGATAAGTGATTTTTTATCAATTTGAGTTAGGCATAGTTTCTGATGGTAAAATTTGTGGAGAATCGAATTCCGTTGGTAGTTTAACCCAATTACCAACAGAAATGCGTAGTCCTTGATTTAGCCAACAGGTAATGCATTGATTCCAATGAGAAATTAACCCGTTTGGCTCTCCTAAAAACTTAGGAAAAATGACTCATCCGATGTTAGAACTAACGCGACGATTTAAGTAAATGCTGAAAATTTCAAGTGGATCAGTAGACAGGTAACGAGATATAGCACTTCAAAAACCCGGTATTTCACTGTTACAATGTTCTTCTTGTTCTTGCTCGGTTAGCCGTGGCACATGCCTCTCTGACTTGACGCGGGCCTAATCAGCGCAAGCTAGCAGACCCAACAGGGTGCCAACATAACCGACCATACTGACCCAAAAGATCGAACCAACACAACGATCGGACGGACCCAACTGACTCAACCGACCAAACGCCCGTGGGAGTTTTTGAGGCAATTTCGACGAGTATAGGCAGTGTATATTCGTGGAGGGAGGTAAAAATGGGATTTTCTGACCCATTTCTTCCAATATTTTTATTATGCAAAATTCGATAAACACCATCGTCTCTGAATACCTCAAGAACATTAGCAATGCAAATATTTAAAATAAAAAATTCAGTGAATATTACGAACCTTGAAAAAAGAAAATCCCTTTTCTTATTAAGGTATTGATAAGGGTTTCGGGGAGGATATGACGTCCGTGCGACATATGAGGAAAGAATTGAGCGGGGTCCGACCGATGGAGATTGCTTTGTCAGGACCTCCCATCGGAATACAAGATATGTATTATGCATCAAGAAGGTATACAACTCTGTATATTGTATTAGCGGCCCTGACATTGTATTAGCGGCCCTGACAAGACCCCAACACAACACATTTTCAAGAAAACACTTCTAAGCGCGAAATGCTATCGAAGTACGTTGTCTAGTGAGGTTATAAGCAAACCCTGGTTACTTGACGGTAGTGCACGACAAAACTTCACGATGGAGCGAACTCCAGGGGATCCAAATCGAATCACACTCATTTGCTACCCACGTGCATGAGACGACTTTAAGCGTTACATACTAAGGTGATGACTCTCATTAAATACCCTTGTTCTTACATTTTCCACCTATGGTGAACATATTTTTCAAGAGAACACTTCTGCTAAATGCTACCTTTGCGAAGTACGTTGTCTAGTGAGGTTATAACCAAACCTGGTTATACTTGTCGGTAGTGCCACGACAAAAATAACGAAGGGAGCGAACTCCAGGGGATCCTAATCGAATCACTCTCATTTGCTAGCACAATCATGAGCGACTTTAATGAGCGTTACACTCCTAAGGTGACGACTCGGTCTTTAATACCCTTTTTCTTGCATTTTTCCTATGGTGAACAGATTTTTAAAGAGAACACTTAAGCGCGAAATGCAACCTTTGCGAAGTACATTGTCTAGTGAGGTATAACCAAACGCTACTTGTCGGTAGTGCCACGACAAAAAACTTCACGAAGGGAGCGAACTCCAGGGGATCCAAATCGAATCACCTCATTTGCTACCCACAATCATGAGCCGCCTACAAGAAGCGTTACACTCCGAAGGTGACGACTCAGTCTCATTTAATACTCTTGCTTAATAAAGCCTAAAAAAGTTTTCTTCCAAAATATGTCCTATTTTTATCACCTTCTCTGAGTAGACATCAAAAATAACGTTAGGTCGGATTTTTCTTCCCCTTTTACGCTGGGCAACAATAAGACCTCACGGGCGTCTCAAACGTAATAAAAACGATGTTAAAAAATAAGAAGAAAAGGGCATAACTAAGACATCATTCCCCTTTAAACCCAACCTGAAAAAAAAATTCTCGCCCATGATGAGAAAAAAAAATTCTCGCCCATGATGAGTCAGAATATGTGAACTGAATAGAAATTTTAGAATATGAATGATGGGATCATTAATGATGGCGCGTTTGAACTTCATATTTGCCTTTGTTTAGTTGGAATTGCGTTAAAATACATTTCAGTCGCTTTGTTTTATGAAAAAAAAATTTTTTTACGCTGCGATATGGAACATTGTGAATGATGAATATGAGTAGCAGATATGATATTTCATTATTTATTCTGTTTCCCGGGCGGAAAGTTATCATCTTTCTTTTACTGCTGTTTAGACTATAGGAACACAATAAAAGCATTGTGTATGTTGGTATACAAAAGGTATTGTAAGTGTAAACAGAGAGGATAGCATTTCGCACTAGTTATGAAAGAGGTGCCGAGTATAATTTAGCCTCCCGCCTCTTCATCGTCCGAAAGTAAATCACCGGGGAGGCGAAAATTTCCAAGAGTGTTGAAAACGTAAAGTCTCGTTAGGGTCCCCACGTCTTTTCGACCTCCCACCCTTAATCTGCATAATAACATACGCGAACCTCTGGGAATTCGCTCTCGACGAGTCATTAGCCGACTCTTCTCCCGTCCTTTGACTTCCTTCCCTAGCGCATACCTCATATAAAATATTAAAAAGGTCCTGTGGGGGAAAATCCTTCAATAAACAATCTACAAAAAAAGGTCCTTTTATACTAAAGTTGACTTTTGGTCATTCGTTAAAATTCACATCTCGGTTTTTGTATATGCACGACTTGACTCATAAAGAAGGGCAGTTGATGGCTTCCCTTTTGATTTTACTTTTCCCAATTTGAATTCCAATACATCTTTTCATTTGCACACCCTAGCCATGATTTTTTTTCTTTATAAAGAGGGGGCACACGTCTCGTCCAAAGTATTCTCATCCTAAAGTATTCTCGTCCTAAAAATAATAGAAAAAGAAAAAAAAAACTGTATTCTCGTCCGAAAGTATTCTCGTCCTAACAGGCTACGCCCCTTTTTAGGACGAGATGACAGTTTGACGAGAAGACATTCGGACAAGTGGATTTCAATTTTTATACAATTTTTTAAATATAATACTTTAATAAAATAGAAATCATCTCGTCGAAAGTATTCTCTCCTACTGTCTTCTCGTCCTAAAAATATGTGAATAAATATTACTTAAAATTAAATGATTCTCATCCGAAAGTATTCTCGTCCTACTGTCTTCTCGTCCTAAAACTAACGTACAAAAATTGCTGCGTCGGAGAAATGCGGCAGCGTTCCACCCCCAGCAAGTCACGGTCGGTTTGTTTGTTTTTTGCGAGGATCAGCTCGTTTTGTGACACTAGGGGGTTAATTTTTTTCCTCTCGCGAGGATTCGTTTACCCTGTAGGGCCCTGGGATGGATGATGAGCTCGGTAGGCGCAAAAGGGAGTTTAAATTGCTTGGGTGGAACGCTGCCGCATTTCTCCGACGCATCAATTTTCGTACGTTAGTTTTAGACGAGAAACAGTAGGACGAGAATACTTTCGGACGAGATATTTCTTTTTGTAAAGTATAATCTTTAAAAAATTGTATAAAAATTGAAATCCACTCGTCCTAATGTCTTCTCGTCCTACTGTCATCTCGTCCTAAAAAGGGCGTTGCCCGTTAGGACGAGAATACTTTCGGACGAGAATACAGTTTATTTTTTCCTTTTTCTATTATTTTTAGTACGAGAATACTTTCGGACGATGTAGGCACTCTATAAAGAACCCAGGTTATACTCCTCGGTATTGTGCTACAGAAAAACTTTCAGGCTCCAGCAGGGTGTGAACTCGGTGGCAAAGCCGACTTTAACCGAAGCGTTACATAGCTAAACGTGATGGCTCAGTCTTATTCAATACTAAATATCGCGCGTCATAAGCAGTCTTCACTTCAAGTTAAAACTAACCCTGTTCAGAGCAATAGTAACTGAAATTTCAATTCTTTGTATCTCGTTTTTTTTAAAGTAGGCGAAGGAAGCTAAAATCTGTCAGAGAAGACAATCTTAGGATCTAAGGGCACGTAAGGTCTTTACAACGGATAGAAGTCTAAACCGGCTTAAGCCCCCTTAGTACCACAACAAAACCGAGGAGATTTGTAAATTTCAAACAAAGTAGAACAAATAGTTTACATTTTCACGTCTTAAAAAATCGTGACATATGCGAGTAGAGCACGCACCATTTCCCATTACGAAACAATCAGAAGGTAGTCACCCTCCGAATTAAAATCATACTCTCCCTCCGGAGATGTAATAGGCGAGAGGGAACGAAAATAAGATAAACTAGTCTCAATTAGATTCTGACTCAAGGTGGGAGAGGCAATCTTTTAGAAGAACCCTTAAGGCAAATAGGGGTCGGATTTGTTCAAATACTTCTTATAACGAATAATAAGAAAGCGCATAAACCTGAAAACAAATTTTTTTCCATTTACGTAAATATATTAAGTTCGAGGGGTGTGAGAGAGAGAAAAAAAGGTTTTTTTCTAAATGTGAAGTGGTTTAGATCTGTCTTTTTCTCAAGTGAAAAGTGATTGGAAAGAAGGTTTTCCTTCTATTTTACCCTTCGGGTTCATATGTGAAAGTAATATCGAGGCTAATAGCGGAGGACGTGGCGATCCATCAGAGCCTCTGGAAATCTCCAGGCGCAACATAGAAACGCCTTATCACGCCACGTGGTCCATCACTCTCCTTCTGACAGCTTAATGAGCAAAGCCTATGTCCTACTCAACTCCCCCTTGAAAGCGAAATTTTAATACATAAATACATCATTGATAACAATGGAACTAAAAATGCCATAATTTTACAGTAGAAGAGACGGATTTTTTGTAAGAAAAACCTACTGGAAGCAAAGATTTTGGACATTGGGCCCCTATCATGGAGGAAACTTGTGGGGGCGTTGGTGGGGAGAAGTCGGGGGTAAAGTACTGGTTTGAAGAGCTTCCAACGAAAACTTCCTTAGAGAATTAACAATATAGGAGGGGAAATATATAGGGGACGTACGACGGAGGAGGAGTATATGGGAGGGAAGTATAACGGGGGAGTATAGTGTGGAGAAGTAAACAGGGGAAGTATAAGGGAACGAAAATATAACGGGGATGTATAGAGAGGGTAAGTAAAGAGGGAAGTATAACGGAGGAATTTTTTTGGAAAAATTGTCTAAGTATTTTTCTTTTTTTTTTTTCGAAAAATTTTTTAAGTTTTTTTCTTTTTTCGATAATTTTCCGAGTTTTTTTTTTTTTTTCTCGAAAATATTTCCAAGTGTCAAGGTAGAAATAATGGGATTTTCGCCCAAGGGAGGTCCCTCTTGTAACGTGGACGTATGAAATTTCTCCCTACTAAAATAAAAATTAATGTGGAAAATTTATAATTTTTTTTACACCAAAATTTTAAAAAAATATAAGGAGTATTTGGTGAGAATTAGTGAAAATCAGAACAAAGGTTCGGCCGCAGCGCAGTTTAAAATTTCAAACGTGCATATCTCCGCCATTTTTTCGAAATTCAAAAATGCAGACGATAATTTCTTGTTCAACTATTCAGGAAGGTTGTGTGAAAATTTGGTGAAAATCGGTTGGAAACTGTTGCCATAAAATGTTCCGGAAAAAATACTACGGCCGGACCACAGACAAAGTTGAGATCGGTAAGATCAATATTCGATTTTACCCTCCGGGGTCTGGAAGACCCTTCCCCAAAAACCCGACGTCGAGGGTATCACAATAACTTCTTTAAGGAAAACTTCTTTAAGGAAGTATACTTCTTTAAGGATAATATAACTTCTTTAAGGAAGTATAACTTCTTTAAGGAAGTATAATATAACTTCTTTAAGGAAGTATAATATAACTTCTTTAGGAAGTATAACTTCTTTAAGGAAGTATAACTTCTTTAAGGAATAATGTAACTTCTTTAAGGAAGTAGTAACTTCTTTAAGGAAGTATAACTTCTTTAAGGAAGTATAACTTTAAGGAAGTATAACTTCTTTAAGGAAGTATAATATAACTTCTTTAAGGATAATAACTTCTTTAAGGAAGTATAACTTCTTTAAGGAAGTATAACTTCTTTAAGGAAGTTATAAAGAATGCTTTAATTTTTCAAGATTGTTTCAATGCCTGGTGACCTTGTTTCACTTTTTTGACGTATATTTTTACCTCCATGGTCCCTACAGCTCTTCAGCATAGGTTATGAATTCATAGCGACCCTGGTTATACGGTAGTGCCAACCTTGGTTAGTGCTTTCATATTACTATTGGTGAATCCAACAACGTGAGAACCGAAAGCAGCTTATACTGCCGACAGTTTCTCTCTCGCATAATCGACTTAAGTCGACTTTAACCGAAGCGTTACATATCCGAGCATGACGGCTCAGCCACATTCTCGCTTTCGGACTCTCAGAGGCCATTTTCTACAGAAAAGAAAAATGGCCGAGGTTCCTCCAACGCACAGTTTAAATATCAAATAGCGCGTTTTAAAATATAATTCGAGTTAAAATTTTAAACAATCTTTTACCTTTGAAGAATAAATTGTTAGTTAAAGGTCATTATGTAATTTTCCACGGCAGGTCGTTTAACGCGGCATTGCTCTTTAATTAATTACCCTACCCCTTCAATGGCGTTTGATCTAAAACAAGAGAAGCGAAACTTTTCTTTTCTACTTTTTTTTCTCCTTTCTCACGAAGCTTTTAGAGGATGATTAATTTTTGTCATTTTAGAACAAAATTGCCTTAGGAAAAGTCAAGTATTTTGTTATTCATCGGTTCGGATTAAAAGGGGTCGGGTTTTAATTGGGATCCTCTAGGTATGATGATATCCTAATAGAGTCATGTGACAAAACCTATTCGGATAATGGGTGAGCATCTGCTCATGTTTTCTCCACCCGCATCTGGTGCAGCTGAAGCGACATATGGAAAGCTGTCGGAGGGCCACGGATTGAGCTAATAGAACGGTCGACCGCCGACAAATTACTACGGATTATCCCTCCTCTATATTCCAACCCTCCCGCTTTTAATCCCTTAAGATTCACCGTTACTGTAAAAACGGACCGAGGATCCAATTGTAAAAAAAAACAAAATTTTTAAAAAAGGGGATTTTTTTGTGGGGCGATTGTATATTCGGCCAATTTAATGACTTTACCTGGATACAGACATGTAATTCGGCCAACTGTGGAACGAGTGTTTTTGTAAATTCGGCCAACTTGTGGAACGAGTGTTTTTGTAAATTCGGCCAACTTGTGGAACGAGTGTTTTTGCAAATTCGGCCAACTTGTGGAACGAGTGTTTTTGTAAATTCGGCCAACTTGTGGAACGAGTGTTTTTGTAAATTCGGCCAACTTGTGGAACGAGTGTTTTTGTAAATTCGGCCAACTTGTGGAACGAGTGTTTTTGTAAATTCGGCCAACTTGTGGAACGAGTGTTTTTGTAAATTCGGCCAACTTGTGGAACGAGTGTTTTTGTAAATTCGGCCAACTTGTGGAACGAGTGTTTTTGTAAATTCGGCCAACTTGTGGAACGAGTGTTTTTGTAAATTCGGCCAACTTGAATAGTTGAATAATTCTGTAATGTATACTATATTAACTTTATCGATTTGAATGCTAATTGGAATTAACGAAAATTAAATACAAAAATTGTTATGAAAAGACTTTCAAATAAGATTATTCAGTTAATTAATAAAAGTAATAATAAATAAATTAGTAACGTAAGTGTAAAAAAAAAAAAAAAACTACCTAAAATGTAAATTTAAAAATTTGTAAAAAATAAGGTTTTTATTTATTTTTTTTTTTTTTTTAACAGACTCGCCTCAAGCATTATTGGCCGAATTTACTTGCAAGCCTAAAACCATGTTTGGCCGAATTTACCAACTGGGGTCAGATTGCGGGCAGGTAATATAGGATTGGCCGAATTTACTACCGCCCTTTTTTGTTCAAATTGGTTAAAAAAAAAATTTGGGTTTAAAGATGATGACGTTATACATTTTTATGAAGAGTCCTTTTTTTTATGCGCGGAGGACGTTTTGGGAGAAGAATAATTAAGTGAAGAAGGGGTGTGAGGTGTCGAGGCTTCGTAAAATATGTGCTTACCTCCTTCAGAAGCTTGAGTCTTTCAAGTAATTTAACTTTACAATTAAGTGAAGGCTTTTTCAGGAACTAACCCTTCCCGTCAGGAGCCTCCCGGCGTTTAATTATTTACACAAACTATCTTCTCGGGTGAAGCTTTAATTGGATGGAGACCATAACGGCGGCCAGCGTCCTCCCTACTTCCTAATCTTAACCCTGTCAACCTTCTTCCCGTCAGCCCTTTTAAAACCTTAACTAAAGCAAAAAAAAAAAACTTTCTCTGCCTAATTTAAAAAGCAATATTGCTCCGGGTTAACTCAATTTTCTTCCAACGAGGGCTTTAACAAAGATCGAATTTCAGTCAGGATGTTTTCCGTTTTCACATCTGCACCCCTGATCAGACGGGAAAGGACGCCCGCATACAAATGCGAAAATCTATTCCAATGAAAAAAGAAAAGAAAAAGTCTAAAATTGAACCTTACTAGGTATTTTTTTGAGAAAAATAAAATATAAACCACAAAAAAATGATAAAGAATTCAATACAATTCAATGATCCTAGTAATATTTCAAGCTTGTAGATGGTTTTCCTTCTGGGAAAGGGAAAAAAAAAAGTTGTGCATTTTTCATGGGGGCTTACTGAAGCCCTTTCGATTCAAATGTCAACCTACAGAGAGCTTTTCTATTCCGACCTCAGTTTATTCAGTTATTAATTTCCTTTCACTCTTAAAAATGGGCCAAAAAATTAGATTTTCTCCAAAAGAGGTAGGCCACACGTCCCGCATGGAGGCTTGTGTTCCGTTGTCCCCACGACCACGCCAAATGCCCTGCATTGGGCAGTAAAAAAGTTTTTTGGGCGATTTTCTAGCCTAAAAACCACGTTTATCCAGCGTTTGGGCGTTTGTCACTTTTTAACCGGGTTTAGAGACGTTTTATTCGACTTTTTGGCGTAGAAACACCCGTTTCGTCGGGGTTTTGTTTGTGTTCATTGGGTTTGTCCCAACACACTCATTGAATCTTAATTTCACGCGTTGTCGCCAAGGGGAGCTAAAACAATGATACCCCTTATACACCTTCCTTCCTTTTTTTACCTAAGCCTCCATGACTTTAAACATTAAACTGTCCCTTAAGAATCTCCTTTGCGATCTCTTGACCACTAACCCACGAAGTTTACGTCCTTTCCATCTTGAAAACTCCCGCACTGGATAAACAGTAATTTATGTTAAGTCTGAACAGGCTAATCTATCGGCCATAAATTAGTCAATTGATTATTTCAAATTGTATTAACTCCGGGTAAAGCCGGTTTAGACTTAACGTGACAAAACGGATGTTATTCCAACCGATTAGAGTTCGTAGAGGAATGAGGGACTGACGAAACTGGAAACTAGAATCTTCGAGATCGGCTGTAGAATAATCACAATTAGATACCTAGACATTCTTATATTTCTCAAATAGATGTTATTGTGATACCTACATGTCCTAATTTCGACCACACCCCTCAAAAAACTCCGTGCGCCCCCTTTGAAAAATGGGCGGTAGTAAATTCGGCCAATCCTATCCTGCCCGTATCAATCTGACCCTTGACGAGTTGGTAAATTCGGCCAAACTTTGGTTTTAGGCTTGCAGTAAATTCGGCCAATTAATGCTTGAGGCAGTCTGTTTTTTAAAAAAATATACCAATAAAACAAATATAAATAAAACTTTTTTTTTTTTTACAAATTTTTAAGTTTACATGTTTTATATCAGGGAAATATCATTGAATTTTATCAATTATTAAGGTTTTTTTGAATTTTGAGAGAATGAAAAAACGGATATTCCACGACCGGTTTCGGCCGTTTACATGTTTTAGTAGTTTTTTTTTTTTTTTTTTTTTCACAGAATACGAATACATACTTACTTCTTATTAAATTTATTGCGGAGCAATTTATTTATTATTTTTTATTAATTAACTTATTTTTGAAATGTCTTTTCATACAATTTTTGTATTTAATTTTCGTTAATTCCAATTAGCATTCAAAATCGAAAAGTTAATATACTAGTATTACAGATTGGCCGAATTTACATATCAACTATTTCCACAAGTTGGCCGAATTTACAAAAACACTCGTTCCACAAGTTGGCCGAATTTACATGTCTGTATCCTGGTAGTCATTAAATTGGCCGAATATCAATCTCCCGAGAAACATAATTATCAAATGGGTTTTCTAACTTAAAAAAAAAAATATTTATTTAATGTTATTTTTAGAAATAATATAAATTTTGAATCGTGTTTATATGAAATTGAAAATGAAATTAATTTATGAAGGTAAAATTTATTATTGATTTGTACATTTTATTATGTTTGATGAAAAATTTAATTTGTTATAAAGCAAGCGTAGGAGGTAATTAATTTGAAATTTCTTTTGCTTACTTGTCCCGCAAATTGAACTTTCACGTTGTAATCAAGGCCTCTGCCTTTTTTTCCCGACCGGTCCGCCGGGGGCACACTAGAGTGATTAATTGAAGACAAAGGTGGCTGAGTTAAAAACAATTGGACTTTGGCAAATAAGAGCGAAATCGATTGCTATAGGAGTAAAAAAAACCTTTATGAAGCGAGAAGGACAAATTGGGCGAAAAGGTCTAAAAGTAGGGAAAAAAATTGTGAGGTAGGTTTTCAATCTCGGCCCTCCGGTTTCTTCCACTTTTTTTACTTTTTTTACTCCGTCCACTCGCTGGTCGAGTGTTGACGGATAGGAGTCTCCCATTCTGAAATTGGAAGAGTTGAGGAGGAAAAACGATTGTCATTGGTTATTGGGAAACTTGACCGACCCTTTTAACCGACTAAACGACGATATTGCTTCCCAGAAGGTTAATGGAGGCAAATTAATCTTTGAGGAAGGCAAACAATCCTTTTATCCACCCTTAACCCTTCGTTTTTATTATAGAACCTTAAACTTGACTAACTCTCAATGCTAAACCTAAAAAAACAAATTTGCGCAAAATGCAACACACGCTTTACGCGAATGATGACGGCAGAGTACGGAGAATCTCTCGAGGGTTGTTGCGATACTTCCGATATATCGGAATATCGATATTTGCGATATTAGTACCGATATTTTCCTTCCGATATATCGGTTCATCCCGATTTTTCCGATATTATTATTCCGATATATCGCGATAGATCACGATATTTCGGAATTCGCGAATTCCTTCCGATATTTGCGATTTTCCTTCCGATATATCGGTTCATCCGATATTTTCCTTCCGATATATCGGTTCATCCGATATTTTCCTTCCGATATATCGGTTCATACGATATTTTCCTTCCGAATATCGGTTCATCCGATATTTTCGCCGATATATCGGTTCATTCGATATTTTCCTTCCGAATATCGGTTCATCGATATTTCCTTCGATATTGGGACGTCATCATTCTCGTAACGCTAACAGGGTGGTCCAAAATGTCAATAAAATTTTTTATATTTTCTTCTTTATTTTTCAGTTCTCCTGACATTATCGATTCAGAAACGAGCTCCGACACTGTGGTTGAAGAAGGCGAAAACGTGACGCTGATATGCAAAGCGAGGGGTCATCCCGTCCCCAGAATAATTTGGCGGAGGGAGGACGCTAAAACTTTCACTGTTTATAACAACACGAACGGCTTCTCCACTGGTATGGAAAAATCATCAAACTTGACCGCCGATCCCCGAAAATGCATTTTTCATTTTTGGGCTTTTTTGAAAAGTAGCAGTGCAAAATAAGACGCTATTTTCTTTATAATGGGGATAATAGATTTTCCATTTCAACTTAATTTAAAGCTCCGGATCTTCCTAACTTGAAAATATTATTTCCTTCTTCGACGGAACTCTATAATCGAAAAATTTCGTTTAAAACTTTGCTCTGAATTTTGTCTATTTCCAGTTTGTGGGTGGGATTCTCAATTTTATTTCCAGCAAGAAGGATTCTCTTTCTTTTTTTCTTCTTCTTTGTTTTGGCGGGAAAATACTCTTTTTGCCTGATTTTATTGATCATTCTCAATTTTTTGGCGGGAAAATGCTCATTTTGCCTATTTATTGATCATTCTCAATTTTTGGCGGGAAAATATCATTTTGCTGATTTATTGATCATTCTCAATTTTTGGCGGGAAAATACTCATTTTGCCTGATTTTATTGATCATTCTCAATTTTTTTTGCAGGAAAATACTCATTTTGCCTGATTTTATTGATCATTCTCAATTTTGGGGGAAAATACTCATTTTGCCTGATGTATTGATCATTCTCAATTTTTTGGCGGGAAATACTCATTTTGCCTGATTTTATTAATCATTCTCAATTTTTTGGCGGGAAAATACTCATTTTGCCTGATTTTATTGATCATTCTCAATTTTTTGGCGGAAAAACTCATTTTGTATTATTATTGTCATTCAATTTTTTGGCGGGAAAACACCTTTTTGTATTTTATTGTCATTCTCAATTTTTTGGCGGGAAAACCCTTTTTACGTATGGATCATTATTGTTCATTATCAATTTTTGGCGGGGAAAACACCCTTTTACGTATGTATCATATTGTTCATTATCATTTTTTGGCGGGAAAACACCCTTTTACGTATGTATCATTATTGTTCATTTCAATTTTTGGCGGGAAAACACCCTTTTACGTAGGATCATTATTGTCATTCTCAATTTTTTGGCGGGAAAACACCTTTTTACGTATGTATCATTATGTCTTTCTCAATTTTGTGGCGGGAAAACACCCTTTTTACGTATGTATCAATATTGTTCATTCTCAACTTTTTGGCGGGAAAACACATTTTACGTACCATTGATTTCATTGAATTTGCTAATCTTCCTCAATTTTCAGGCGGGAAAGTGACCGTTCCCCCAATCCAGAGATCTCTTTTTCCCACCCTTTTTATTTTTGCGGGAAACACCCGATTTTACTCATTTTGCCTGATTTATTGATCATTCTCAATTTTTTGGCGGGAAAATACTCACTTTGCCTGATTTTATTGATCGTCCTCAATGTTTTGGCGGGGAAAACACCCATTCTATGATTGTACCAAAATATGCGAAAACGCCTTTTTATTATTTGATTGGGAGTTCCCAAAGAAAAAAGTTTTCTGAATTGAGGCGCTCCGGGTACGAAGGGCGAACTCGACATCAGACAAATTTTTGTAACTTCCTTAAAGAAGTTATTGTGATACCCTCGACGTCGGGTTTTTGGGGAAAATCTTCCAGTTTTTTTCTTTATCAGATTCTAGACCTCTTGGTGAATACACCCATATAATTTTTATGTTGAGTTCGCCACTTTTTAAAAAACCGAAACTTTAAAATGCGAATATCTCGAAACTACGTTTTGTTGAGTTCGCCCTTCGTACCCGGAGCGCCTCAATTGTACTCGATGTTCTGAAGTTTGAAATACCCTGATTTAGATATTAATTATTATTTATGTCAGTTTTTCCCCTCCTAAAATTTACCCAAAAAAAATTGACCAATTTTTATGCCTCCTTTCATCCTTATGACTAGAAAAAAAAATTTAAATACTTTCTTTGAGCGTTCTAAATAATTTATTCAAAAGAAGAAGCTAACTTTCTTTCTTAGTCAAAAGCTTGGAACAAAAGGCCTTTCTAAGTTAGAAGGGATAATTACCTACTGGTAACGTCGATCCCTTTTGAATCATTTATTACGTATTCAAAAGAGAAGCTAACTTTCTTTCTTAGTCAAAAGCTTGGAACAAAAGGCCTTTCTAAGTTAGAAGGGATAATTACCTACTGGTAACGTCGATCCCTTTTGAATCATTTATTACGTAGAAATATTCAGAAATGATATTTGTATGCGGAGGAAAAAATTTTAGATAGAAAGGATTTGCATAAATATGGTGAATTAAAAAATGTGAATTTTTTTTTAAGGGTTTCGTAAAAAAAGTAGGCATGAGATATTCAAAATCCGTCAGATTAAGTAGTATTATGTTCTCACGTGGGCTGGCAACAAAAAAGTCATTTATCAGAGGGAAAAGCTTAGGAGAGTGTCGCCTAGGAGGCTACATGTTGTTTTAATAGAGGGTGTGATTAGAAACGGGTGAGAGATGAGGGGGAGGAAAAGAGTGATTCACTGGCGAAGAGCCACTACGGGGACCCCACCCACGGAATCACTACGGGAAGGTAATTGAATGCTACTGGCCAGACACCCCCCGCCCTCACCCTTATAGCACCCTGTCTCCCTTAAACTACTCCCTCACCTCATTTTCTTTTATAAGAACGACGCGACGGGATAAACCGTATTGCATTCTGCCCCCTTTTTGTACACCCCCAATTATTCCGGAAATTAGTTAAAAGGGTAGAAGAGAGCGCTTTATTCGATTGACATCTCATGCTGTTGCTATTTATCAACAGATGGATTTTAGATTGACTTATAAAATAACCCTTTATATGTAGTATACAGGGTGTCCGGAAACACATGGCAAGCGTCTGGGAGAGCGTTAAAAAGTGGTTTTACGAAAAAAAGTTAAATGTAAACCCCCCTTAATTTAAATCAAAGAATTTGATGGTGTAGTTTAAAATCCGCCTGGATATACAGGGTGTCCCAGACACAACCTAACTTCGTTATTTCAAATGAGAACCCCTATTTTTATTTCAGATTCGTAATCTACGCAAAATTTCAAGTAGATTTGAGTACTCATATGACAATTTTGGACAACTTTTAAAAAATGTCAAATTTTAGCGTTTTTTGCTCTAAAATCCGTTAAAATTGACCTAGGAGACTCGTTTTTTTTTTAATTCCACTTATTTTTTCCCGAAGAATCCAACTGTCTCAAATTTGAGCATCTTCGCATTCTGCATCACGAGATTTCGTCGCTAATGGCCTTTTTTCAAGTTAGAACCCAAATTTTTAGTTCAGAAATGAAAATTAGCACTTGTTGAAAGGAATTTTTCTTTCGGACCACAAATTTTGAAAGAGCTTCAGCGTCTTTTGTGTTTATGCATCAAAAATTAAAATTCCGTCAACAAATCCCTAATTTCCATTTTTGAAGTATGGAATTTGGAGTTAAACTTGAAAAAAGGCCATTAGCGACGAAATCTCGTGATGCTGAATGCGAAGATGCTTAAATTTGAGACCGTTGGATTCTTCGGGAAAAAATAAGTGGAATTAAAAAAAAAACGAGTCTTCTAGGTCAATTTTAACGGATTTTAGCGCAAAAAACGCTAAATTTTGACATTTTTTAAAAGTTGTCCAAAATTGTCATATGAGTACTCAAATCTACTTGAAATTTTGCGTAGATTACGAATCTGAAATAAAAAATAGGGGTTCTCATTTGAAATAACGAAGTTAGGTTGTGTCTGGGACACCCTGTATATCCAGGCGGATTTTAAACTACACCATCGAATTCTTTGATTTAAATTAAGGGGGGTTTACATTTAACTTTTTTCGTAAAACCACTTTTTAACGCTCTCCCAGACGCTTGCCATGTGTTTCCGGACACCCTGTAGATTATTTTAAACATTGAGAAGTTATAAAATTACCTACCCTCGATGTACGATTTTTGGGAGTCTTGCCCTTCTCACCCTAAATGCAACGCCCTAATTTCACCCTAACGACGAGAGTGAAATTAGGGCGTGTTGCTATTAGAGCGGAAAGCCTTCTCTGTCGGCCGTCAGCCCGTCTGTTTTTAAGGCCCTTCAGAACCGCATCAGAACCCTAAAGTACTGGTTTGAAGAGCTTCCAACGAAAACTTCCTTAAAAAGAAGTATCTATATAGGAGGGGAAAGTATAACGGAGGGGACGTAAAACGTAGTGGGAAGTATATGGGAGGGGAAGTATAACGGAGTGGGAAGTATGTGGGAGGGGAAGTATAACGGAGTAGGAAGTCTATGGGAGGGAAAGTATAACGGAGGGGGAAGTATAACGAACATGGAAGTATAACAGAGGGGGAAGTATAAGGAAGGGGAAAGTATAACAGAGGGGGAAGTATAAGGAAGGGGAAAGTATAACAGAGGGGGAAGTATAAGGGAATGAAAGTATAAAGGAAGGGGATGTAGTAGGGAGGGAAAGTATAAAGGAGAATTTTCCAAGTTTGTTTTTTCGAAAAATTTTTCGGGTTTTCCTTTTTTTTTTTTTTTTTTATTTTATTTTTTTTATTTTTTTTTTTTTTCGAAAAATTTTCTAAGTTTTTTTTCGAAAAATTTTCTAAGTTTTTTTTTCGAAAAATTTTCTAAGTTTTTTTTTTCGAAAAATTTTCTAAGTTTTTTTTCGAAAAATTTTCTAAGTTTTTTTGTCCGAAAAAAAAATTTTTTTTTTCAAAAAATTTTCAATGTTTTTTTCGAAAAATTTTCCGGGTTTTCCTTTTTTTTTCGAAAAATTTTCTAAGTTCTTTTTTCGAAAAATTTTCTAAGTTTTTTTTCGAAAAATTTTCCGGGGTTTTCTTTCTTTTTCTTTTTATTTTGTTGGAAAAATTTGTAAGTTCTTTTTTCGAAAAATTTTCAAAGTGTCAAGGTAGAAATAATGGGCTCTTTGGCCTAGGGATGTGCCTCTCGTAAAGGGTAGGTAGAAGTACAAAATTTCTCCCTACTAAAAAAAGTTCCGGTTTGAAGAGCTTCCAACGATAACTTCCTCAAGGATACAGGAGGAGGAAGTATTAAGTAGGAGAACTAAATTTTTGTAAAAGTTGTGAAATAAATTTGGTGGGTATCGCAGTAAGTCTTGAGGAAGTTAGAAATTTTAGGTATTTTTAATTGTTGTTCGTTTTCTGTTTTTTGAAAAAAAAAATAAAAATTAAGTACCTAATAAATCGCCATTTTATTTTCCGTTAAAAAAATTCTTGAGGAAGTTAAAAAAAAAAAAAAAAAAAATTATTTTGAAAATTTTATATCAAGGTAGAAATTCAGTACGGTTAGCCAAAGAGAGGCCGCCCTCGAGCCGGCGAAGTGACTCACATTTCTGCCTAGAAAAATTATTAAGTAAAAAAAATTTTGGAAAATTAAAATTTTAAAAACATGGAAAATTTTTAAATAATTCAAGGAATGTTTAGTGAAAATTTGGTGAAGATCGGACCAACAGTACGCCCACAGCGCTCATTTTAAATCTTTGAACAGTCATATCTCCGCCATTTTGAAAAATTTCGAAAAAAGCTCTCGTCATTTTCAAGATTTCTGTGAAAGGAAGCTTGTGTATAAATTTGGTGAAGATCGGATGAAAATTGCGGCCGTGAAGTGTTCCGGAAAAAGTGGCGACGGACGGCCGGACGGCCGGCACCACAGACAAAGTCAGGATCGGCAAAGATCACTTATCAGATTTATCCTACGGGGTCTGGAAGACCCTTTTCTAGTAACAGGGGGTCGGAGGGTATCACAGTAACTTCTTGAGGAAGTTAAAATTAATAAATAAAAAGTCGCAATTTTTTTACGCCAAAAATTCTTAAAAAATATAAGGAGTAATTGGTGAAAATTTGGTGAAAATCGGATTAGCGGTTAGGCCGCAGCAAATTTTTTAAAGTTTCAAACAGACATATCTCCGCCATTTTTTTGAAATTCAAAAATCGCCCTCGTTACATTCTTCTTCACCGGCTAAAGAAATTTGTGTAAAAATTTGGTGAAAATCGGAAGAAAACTGTGGCCGTAAAGTGTTCCGGAAAAAAATGCTACGGCCGGCACCACAGACAAAGTTGAGATCGGTAAAGATCAATATTCGATTTTACCCTCCGGGGTCTGGAAGACCACTCCCCAAAAACCCCTACGTGGAGGGTGTCACAATAACTTCTTTAAGGAAGTTAAAATAACTCGTCGTAAGTCCTAAACTTGCCCTTCTCACCCTAAATGCAACGCCCTAATTTCACCCTAACGACGAGAGTGAAATTAGGGCGGAAAGCCTTCTCTGTCGGCCGTCAGCCTCTGTTTTTAAGGCCCTTCAGAACCGCATCAGAACCCTAAAAGTAACTCGTTATGAGTCCCAAACTTGCCCTTCTTACCCTAAATGCAACGCCCTAATTTCACCCTAACGACGAGAGTGACATTAGGGCGTGTTGCTTTTAGGGCGGAAAGCCTTCTCTGTCGGCCGTCAGCCGCTGTTTTTAAGGCCCTTCAGAACCTTATTTTTCGAATATTTTCCGAACCGAAAGAAACATCCTTTTAATGGGATTTCGGGCCATTTTTCTGCAGAAAATCCTCATTTTTTCGCCATTTTTCTTGTGTTCATTCTGCATAAAATGTTTTTGCCCCCAAAATTCTTTTATGCAGTTTACAGAAGACCTTAAACTAATTAATGTTTAAATGAAATTTTCATATTGGTTTTAGTTGACAGCTACAACAGTGAAAAGTTGGTACTTGTCAAAGTCGACTATACTCAAATGGGAGCTTACCTCTGCATAGCGACAAACGACATCCCACCCGCTGTCAGCAAAAGGATCGTCCTCCGTATTAATTGTGAGTGACTTTCATATTGTAATTTTTAAAAATTATTACTGCTAGCATTAAAAAATTAAAAATTAACAATTTTTTCTTCCAACTAGTCGCCCCAGTAACGAAACAGTCTAGTCAAGTGATCGGAGCCGTCCTAGGATCGACAGTTAGCCTCAGCTGCGATTTCCACGCATTCCCCAACGATAATACCTCATGGTACCGGGAAATCGGTGAAGTCCACGAATACGGGTAAACATTCAGCAAAAAGGAGATTTTAACCATTATTATAAACCTTCAGGGGCGAGTATAAAATTGGAGTAACGAGGTCTTTATACGAGGTAACCCTTCACCTCACCATAAAAAACGTTCGGACAATCGATTTCGGAAAGTATTTCTGCATACTTTCCAATTTCCTCGGAACCGCACGAGGCACAATCAACCTTTACGGTAAATCTCATATTTCATTTTATCTAATTTTTCGTTTTTCAGAAATAAAAATAGAAACGACCACCCCACCCACAACAACCACTTTAAGAACCACGACTCCCGGTAAATTAATTTTTTTTTTAATTTACCCAATTTAGGGTGCTTCAAAGGAATTTTAATTAACTAAAAAGGTCTGCAATTTTCCTTTGAAAATCATTTATCGTTAATGGCCAGGATTAACAGTAAAAAGGGAATTTCAAAGAAACAAAAGATAAGTAATAACGAATATTGATCGTTTATAATATCATCTGGTATAACCAATTTAGGGTAGTTTTATTGCTAAGGATATTACGTTCGATTTCTATAGCTCCGAACGAAGGGTAGCTCTCCGTTAACGGGTAACCCACGTCCCAAAATTGATCACTAATTTTGACCCAGATAGGCGGTACTGCTGTTATTGCTTATTGCCTACAGGGCTTCTATTTTGAGAGCACGTTGACAAGCTACTTAGCATGCAGCTATAGCGTAATTTAGGAAGGTCTTTCGGCTAAGATCAAAGTCGGGTTTTTTTTGTTTGTTTTTTTCAGTAGCAGAGCTTTTATTTAAAAATTATTTTTCTCCTCATGGAGAATTTTCAAATGATTTCCGCTTGAATAATTCTACGTTAGCTTTTTTTTCCCCTAATTCAAATTCAAAATCTCTTTGATTAGGAATCTACTGGATTTGAATGCTTTTTTCTTGTTTCTCTGTCGATAAAAATGTAAAAAAGAGTTCAAAGTTTTTTAGTTAATTAAAACGAAGTTTCTCGGAAGTTGGCTTTTCACAAACGGTGGACTATTTCGTTTGGGATTCGAACTGCAGATCTCCAGGGGTAATTAAAAGAAATCCTGCAGTTAAAATGGGGTTTATCTGTCAGAAAACTGAGAAAAACTCCTGAAAAATAGGTTTTCTCTGTCAAAAAACCGAAGAAATCTACCAAACTATAGGGTCCGTCCTCCAAAAAAACCAGGCTGCCAGACCCCAAGTGCTTCAGGGATAAATCTTTGGGAAGCCCTGAACAGTTTTAAATGTATCTGCAATAGTTTCAGACATTTTTCACGTTTCCAATCCTTTAAATTTCTCATCCGGGAGCAATTGAAATATATTTAAGTTTCCAACTTCTCGATACGAGCTTTATTGAAGAAAGCACTCACTTTGTATTTCCCATGGGTCTACAGCGACTACTTAATAATTTTTAGAGGATATAAACAATTAAATAAATTAAACTAATTGAGTTCTGTTAATTTTTTTTAGCGACAACTACAACCACGACCACTTCAACCACAACTGAAAAACCCGCTGTTTACGTGCCTCCTTCAATTCTAGGTAATAAAAAGTGATTCTTTTGTTTTGTGGTATTCAAAATTTAAAATTGTAGAGCCGACCGACAATAACGAAGTCGAGGAGTTGCCGTTGTTCAACGACGTCAACAACAAACTCGGGGCTGAAGCGAGCAGCCGACGGCGTTCTCCCGTCTCCTCAGCGCCAATCCTTCAAATCTCGCCGATCCTAATATTCTTTATATTCATCAGGTGATTTTAACCGAACAATTGGTTTTTTTTTCTCTCCGTTTTTTCCCATTCAATGTTGTTCATGTATTCGTTAAGAACGGAACTTCAGACCCGAACGACTGATTGAATTTTAAATTTCGAACGTCCAAGCCTCGTGAAAAACCAAAATGTTTAATGCATATCAGAGGCATATCAAAAAAATAAAAAACTACAAAAATTCATGATATTAAAAAACCATAACCACAGTCACATTGTAAATAGCGTAATTTTTCATTTTTTATGTAAATAAATTATTTAAATTTGAAACATAACTATTAACCAATTTAATTTGAATGTGATATATTGTTTTAAATAATTTTTGTTTTTATATGATAGATTGTAAGTATTTGTGTAAATAAAAAAATCATAACTGTCTTCATTAATTTAATATTACCTTTAGAATCAAAAAAGGCGGAAAGTAGTTTCCTATATTTGGGCCCTAAAAATCATCGGAAAATCTTTTGCAAATGCTAATTCTCGTTATTTCGTAAATCTCTACACGGATTAGAAAGTTGTTTTTCCGAAAAAAATTTTCTTTTTGGAAAATAGAAAAGTGACTTTTCGACGAAAATATTTTTTTAAAAAAACCGATGGTCATTTTGTAGGGTTTTATGAGCTCTTTTCAAAAATATATTAAGCAAGAAGATCCGATGAATAGTTTCGACATAATCCTTTTCGAAAGGTTTGGAGGAAATGTGGCCCGCAAGGAAGGTGAAAGAAACTGAGTTTTTCCGCCAAAAAAGAAAAAAAAAAGTCCGATAACTTTGATAGGTTTTCAGTATTTTCCCTTTTCCAGAAATACCTATACGTTTTTTTTAATCAAAAACTAATATGAAAATTCCGGTTTCGTCGAATACCACATAAAATATTGATGATTGTGAAAAAAAAATTGGACTACCAGAAATGCTTTAACTGGAAATATAAGTTTCTATATTACAATTTAAGGGAAAAAAATTGTGTATATTTTTTAATAAAAAAGATGTATTGACTGAGACAGAAGGAAATTTGTTTTTATATACTTTTTATTTGATTTTATTTAAAGTATTTTTATCTTATTTTTTTCCCCATGAAAAAGTTCCCTCTGAAAAGGGTTTTCGATGTCCAAGTCAACTCACGTAAACATCAAGCCTGAGGGCAAAGCTGTCGTTAAACAAACACCGAGGTGACATAAGTGCAAAACTGTTTTGTCCAATAAAAAATAAGACTTTTCCTGTTCTTTTCGTTTTCCTTTAATAAAAATGTTGTTTTAGATTTCGGATGGGAACAATTCTGTTTTCGATATAATAAAAATCTGGGAAGTCCGCCTGGTCTTTCTATTGACATTTCGTCGCTCATCTCTTTTTTATAAACTTTGAGTTTGGCATTGTTTCGGATGGTAAATTTTGTGGAGAATCGAATTCTGTTGGTAGTTTAACCCTATTACCAACAGAAAACGTGTAGTTCACGATTTAGCCAACAGGTGATGCATTGATTCCAATGAGAAGTTATCTTTTTCCCGATTTTCGATGTCAGTTAAAAAATTAATTAACAGCATTAAGGGGATATGAGGGTTTTAAGTTGGTTGCTTTGTACATATTTCGTTGTGAGCAACGGTTTTCGGTTTTTCCCTTCTATCTTGGAAACCGTCGCTCAAAACGAAAAAATGTCTTTAGTAAAAGTTGTAGCTACGGAAATTTACTACATAAAATATTTATTAGTTTTTTCGGTCAGAACAATATTTTAGGAGATATGAAGGTTTTAAGTTTTCAGACAGGCTCTGTAGGATTATTAGTTTTAACCTCATAACTCCTTAAATATTGCTCTTACGCAAATAATAAACAATTAAATTTTTGTAGGAAATCTTTGTACCTACAACTTTTACTTAGGACATGTTTTCGTTTTGAGCGACGGTTTCTGAGGTAGAAGGGAAAAACCGAAAACCGTTGTTAACAACGAAAAATTTGCAAAGCAACTCACTTAAAAACCATCATACCTCCTTAATTTTGTTATAATTAATTTTTAAAAATTATGAATATAATATATCTTTTCATATTCGTAACATTCTGCATCACTAGATGTCGTCGCTAACGGCCTTTTTTCAAGTTAGAACCCAAATTTTTATTTATAAAATGAAAATTAGCGGTTTTTGAAAGGAATTTTTCTTTTGGAGCATAAATTTTGAAAGAGCTACAGCATCTTTTGTAGTTGTGCATCAAAAAAATAACTAATTTTCATTTCTGAAGTAAGAAATTCGTCCCTAAAGGGTCGAGTGAGGAAATGTAGGGAAAAGATACTTTTAATGCTATCTATCGGTGAAATGTAGAACATTCCTTGAAAGGAAAGATCTAGAGGGAACGAAGTTTAGATTATTTATATTTTAGTTACATAATTTACTACATTTATAGGCTAAAAATTACTATGTTAATAATAATTAATATCTAAATAGTGGTTTTTCAAACTTCAGAACATCGAGTACACTTCAGAAAACTTTTTCTTTGGGAACCCCCAATCAAATAATAAAAAGGCGTTTTCGCATATTATCTTACCTTCGTAAAAAGGGTGTTTTCCCGCCAAAACATTGAGGAACATCAATAAACTCTGGCGCAATTGGTGTTTTCCCGCCAAAACATTGAGGAAGATCAATAAAATCTGCCGCAATTGGTGTTTTCCCGCCAAAACAAAGAAGAAGAAGAAAAGAAAGAGGATCCTTCCCGCTGGAAATAAAAATTGAGAATCCCACCTAGTATTGGATAAAAAAGGCGTTTTCCCCCGAAAAAAAGTTTGTTTTCTCGCAATCTTTCCTAAAAATTAAGGGGTTCTCTTGAAATCAGGTGAAATTGGTATTTCGCTGTCCTAAAAATGAAGGAAGATCCCTCAAAATCAAAGCAAAATAAATGGTTGCTTTTGAGTTTTGTTGCTTGTTGCTTGCCATAAGAATAGACGGGAAACAAAATGGGCGAAATGGATGGTGGTATCAATGAAAATGGGACAATCTGTCAAAGCTGGAGGATTAATTGGAATGGCATATTTTCTGAGAGCGTTTGAAAAAATCATCCTTATGAGTGTATACGAGTCGACATAATGCAGTTCGCCATAATGCATTTGACCATAGAATAGCAGAAATCACAAGTTACCGTTCAAAAAATCTGCAACTAAACATAAAGAAAGTAGTTGAAAACGTTCACCATAATGCATTTGAATGTAATACATCTCACCATAAAGAAGAGATTTAACATTTGCCGACATAAAATTTGATGTTTCAACATAATGCAGTTAAACATAAAGGAAACTTTAATTTTACAGAACTTGTCGTTTTGCCATAAAACAGCTTCAGTCATTTGGGCATAATACATCTCACCACTAGGGACAGCGAAAGAGCAAGCCCATTTTCGCCGTTTAAAACGCGATTATAGCGAAACGCCAAAAAACTTATAACTTTACAGTTCACCATAATTCAATTCGCACATCCTAGCGAGAGGAAAAAATTAACCCCCTAGTGTCATAAAACGAGCAGATCCCATTCGCTGCCTGCTTGCTTTTCCTAGTTTATGGTGAGATGCTTTATGTTGAATTTCATTATGGTCAACTATCAAGTATTATTGTTTTTGTCGTTTCGCCATAATCGCTTTTTAAGCGGCGAAAATAGTCTTCTTTTAATAGCATCCAATAAACCAAATACCCTATAGTAAAAAAATACTTCGAATTCCTTAATAGGTATAAAAAGAGGTGGTGTAATGACAATTAGGAGGTAGTGGGGCCCGAGGGGGTGCCGTATAAACGGATAGTTTATCCACCTTCCCGCAGTGTCCATAATACCGTCTAATGAAAGTCAAGTAAAAAGTGTAGGAGAATGAAAAATAAGGAAATAGTTCACCTGATGAGGCGTATTACGCCGAAACCGGTTGTGAAATAACCGTTTTTTTCATTCTTTCTCCCTCTGTAACTTTTAATAGCATCCAATAAACGTTCCCTATTTGCGCGATTACGCATGAACCAAAAACCCTATAGTAAAAAAATAGTCTTCTTTTGCTATCCCTAGTTTATAGTGAGATGTATTGTGCCCAACAGAACAGTTTTATGGCGAAACAATAAGTTTAAAGAGAGGCTTTTATGGCAAGAAGCGTTATGGTGACTTGCACTTTTTTTATGTCAACTTGCATTTATGTTGAAATGCATTATGCTCAAAATTTTTGAGCTCTTGAGAGCTTTATGTTCAATTGCAGAAAGTAGTCGAAAACTTTTTAACACTAGGGGGTTAAACGACAAGTTCTTTAAAATGAAAGTTTCCTTTATGTTCAACTGCATTATGTTGAAACGTCAAATTTTATGTCGAAACTGCAAGTGTTTCTTCATGGTGAGATGTATTACGTTCAAATGCATTATGGTGAACGTTTTCCACTATTTTCTTTATGTTGTGTTGCAGATTTTTTATGGTGAAAGTAACTCGCGATTTGTGCTATTTCATGGTCAAATGCATTATGGTGAACCGCATTGTGTCAACACGTATAAGGATGACTTTTTGCTTTATGTGCAATTCATTATGCCGGAACTAATTAAGGTGAACTACAGATTTTTTATGTCGAAATGCAGATTTTTTTTATGTTCAACTGTTTTAGGGCGAAATGCGTTATGTTGAACGGTGTCCTCCCGATGTATGAGCCTTTTTTGGCCTTTGTTTTTTGAATTTTAAGCGGGTGTTTTTATTACTAGCGTAAGGTGACGTCGACTTTCCCCCCGACTCGTCTCCGCTCGTTTCCCCGGGAGGAGCAAAAGAGTCGTTCCGCCATTGATTCGCTACCGCACACCGCTCATCTCTTCTCTTCACGTAAAAAAAAAAAATTCCCTTTTGTCTCCTTCGTTGTAAAATAATATATATCTCACAACTTTAATCCATTTAGCTCAAATAATCCTTTTTTTTTATTGTTTTACTTTCAAATTTTGTTTTCTTCCTTTGTTGTTCTTGAAAAAACAAATATTATGAAGTGAAAAACATAAAATTTTTTGGTATTTCGCATTATGTCTGGATGTGGAAGTCCTATATCGAATAAAAATGAGGGACACTAAAGCAACGTAAGTTTTTTCGTTTTTAAAAACGTTTTTTTTTTCTGTTTAAGTACTTTTATCTTAAGATCTAATTGACTTAATTACTTCCTTTTTACACCATGTTTTTTTTAATGATTCTTCTTTCGTTAAGTTGATTATCTTTTGTTCAGATGGGCTGAAATGCAAGAGAATACAATAGCGATGGTTTCGTATCCTGAAAACATGGTCGGATCGCAGGCGGGGATCGTCCAGGATCAGGCGGTTTTCGAGGCGGACAAACGTGCGGTCTACAAGTAAGGAAAACTCAAATTTACCATTATCTTAAAGGTTTTCTTTTCTAGCTTTATGAATGTTCTGTCTGCTTAATTTTCTATTAAATTATCCTCTTTGATTCCTTTTAATCCCAAACATTTTACACCATAATGCATTTGACCATCAAATAGCACAAATCGCGAGTTACTGTTCACCATAAAAAATCTGCAACTTTACATAAAGAAAGTACTCGAAAACGTTCACCATAATGCAATTGAACATGAAGGAAACTTTTATTTTAAAGAACTCGTCGTATCGCCATAAAACTGCTTCTGTAATTTGGGAATAATACATCTCACCATAAGCTAGGGACAGCCTATTTTCTTCGTTTAAAACGCGATTATGGTGAAACGACAAAAACCTTAGAACTTGACAGTTCACCATAATTCAATTCGCACGAGCGAGAGAGAAAAAATTAACCCCCTAGTGTCATAAAACGAGCAGATCCCATTGGCAGCCTGCTTGCTTTTCCTAGTGTCAAAATGACTGAAAAAACTGGGAGTTTTCTGGGCCAGAAAACTGAGAAGGGAGTTTTCTGGGCCAGAAAGCTGAGAAAATAGTCGAGGAAAACTCTATTCAAAAAGGTTTTCACTAGCAAAAAATTAAGAAAAACGCTCCTGTAGAAATGGAGTTTTTCTTTCAAAAAGTGGAGAAAAACTCCCTAAAATCCTGTAAAATTGTGGTTTCTCTGCTTAAAAGTAGAAGAAAGCTGCTGAAAATCCTGTTAAAATGGAGACTTTTTGTCTAAAACCCAAGAAAATCCTGTAATAATTGGGTTTTTCTGTCAAAAGTCGGGGAAAACTCTATTTAAAAAGGTGTCCTCTAGCCAAAAATTTAGAAAGCAATCCTGTAGAAATGGTGTTTTTCTTTCAAAAAGTGGGGAAAAACTTCTGTAAAATAGGGGTTTCTCTGTTTAAAAGTAGAGAAAAACTCCTGAAAATCCTGTTAAAATGGAGTCTCTCTATCAAAAACCCAAGAAAATCTAAAAAATTCTGTAAAAATTGGGTTTTTTGGATAAAAAGTTGAGGAAAGCTGCTGAAAATCCTGTTTAAATGGAGTCTCTCTGTCAAAAACCGAAGAAAACTCTAGAAAATCCTGTAGAAATAGGGTTTTTCTCTCAAAAAGTCGAGGAAAACTCTATTAAAAAAGGTGTCCTTTAGCCAAAAATTAAGAAAAGCAATGCTGTAGAAATGGGCTTTTTCTTTCAAAAAGTAAGAGAAAAACTCCTGAAAATCCTGCAAAATTGGGGTTTCTCTGCTTAAAAGTAGAGGAATGCTCCTTAAAATCCTGTTAAAATGGACTCTCTCCGTCAAAATCCCTAGAAAATCCTGTAAAAATTGGGTTTTTCTGTCAAAAAGTTGAGGAAAACTATTAAAAAAGGTGTCCTCTAGCCAAAAATTAAGAAAAACAATCCTGTAGAAATTGGGTTTCTCTGCTTAAAAGTAGAGAAAAGCTGCTGAAAATCCTGTTAAAATGGAGTCTCTTTATCAAAAACCAAAGAAAACTCTAGAAAATCCTGTAAAAATTGGGTTTTTCTGTCAAAAAGTCGAGGAAAACTCTATTAAGCAGGTGTCCGTTAGCCAAAAATTAGGAAAAGCAATCCTGTAGAAATAGGGTTTTTCTTTCAAAAAGTAAAGGTAAACTCCTGAAAATCGGGGTTTTCCTGCAAATAAGTAGAGCAAAGCTCTTGAAAATCCAGTAAAAATTAGGTTTTTCTTTCAAAAAGTCGAGAAAAACTCTATTAAAAAAGGTGTCCTTTAGCCAAAAATTAAGAAAAGCAATCCTGTAGAAATGGGTCTTTTCTTTCAAAAAGTGGAGAAAAACTACTTGTTGATTTGCTTAAAAGTAGAGGAAAGCTGCTGAAAACCCCGTTAAAATGGGTCTTTCCATCAAAAACCAAGAAAATCTAGAAAATCCTGTAAAAATTGGGTTTTTCTGTCAAAAAGTTGAGGAAAACTTTATTTTAAGAGGTGTCCTCTGCCCAAAAATTAAGAAAAGCAATCCTGTAGAAATGGGGCTTTTCTTTCAAAAAGTGGGGAAAAACTGAAAATCGTGTAAAATTGGGGTTTCCCTGCTTGAAAGTAGAGGAAAGCTGCTGAAAATCCGGTTAAAATGGAGTTTCTCTATTAAAAACCCAAGAAAATCGAGAAAATCCTGTAAAAATTGGGTTTTTCCGTCAAAAAGTCGAGGGGAAATCTACTAAAAAAGTGTCCTTTAGCCAAAAATGAAGAAAAGCAATCCTGTAGAAATGAGGTTTTTCTTTAAAAAAGTGGCAAAAAACTCCTGGTTTTTCTGCTTAAAAGCAAAGTAAAAGCAAAGCTGCTAAAAATCCTGTTAAAATGGAGTCTCTCCGTCAAAAACCCTAGAAAATCCTGTAAAAATTGGGTTTTTCTGTCAAAAAGTCTAGGAAAACTTCTGAAAATTGGGGTTTCTCTGCTAATAAGTAGAGCAAAGCTCCTGAAAATCCTGTTTAAATGGAGGCTCTCTGTCAAAAACCCAAGAAAACTCTAGAAAATTGGGTTTCTCTGCAAAAAAGTCAAGGAAAACTCTAAAAATTTGGTCTAAATGGAGTTTTCTTTTCATAAAGCTGAGGAAAACTCGTGAAAATATTGCAAAAATGGAGTTTTGCAGTCTTTAATCGGAGAAATACTCCAAAAAAACCCTGTGAATTCCCTGGGTAAAATTATGTGAAAATGCCGAGGGAAAACTGGAAAAAACTGTGTTTCTCTATTAAAAAGCCGAAGAAAACTAAAAATTCTATAAAAATATGGTTTCACCTTCCAAAAACTAAGAAACTCCTGTGCAAATTTTGTTTTTTCTTTGTTTGTTGTTCAAAAAGCAAGTAAAACCTATAAAAATCCTGCGTCGATGTTTATTTTGCTCCTTCTGTATTTATTACGTTCTTTTCTTCTTTTTAGGCATCCTCTTTTTCCCCTTCTGGCGCTTCTTTTTGAAAGATGCGAACAGGCTACCCAACTCGCGGAAACACCCAACTCCGAAAGCTTCAACATGGACATCCAAGCTTTCGTCCAGCATCAGGAAAGAGACCACAAACCTTTTCTAGTCAACGACGCCGAAATCGACGGGCTGGTAAGTCCACAAATTTTCATCATTGAATATTATTAAGTTTTTTTTTACATGGCGGAGGAATTATATAAAAATGTAAATTATTTTTATATTACAACTTTCCCTTTTTAAGTTTAACTCAAAGCAATTTTGATAATTGGAAGTAGTTAGTGAGTTATTCTCAAAGATACCTGTTTAAAATTATTTTAATGGGTCTTAAAAAAAAAAATTACAATATTTCTTTCTTTTTTTAAATATTTTTAAGTTAATTTTTATTTAGAATAGCTCTGTTCCAACCGCAGTTTGAAACTGGTTTGAAACTCCTGGAGAATCTGCAGAACAATTTGCACGTCAAATTTGACGTCATTCAAATCGTTGGTTCGTCAAATTCGACGTGTAAATCCTTCTGCGCATGCTCCAGGAGTTTCAAACTGTGGTTGGAACAAAGCTAATATTAACCAAATTAGGAAGAAAAAATAAAGCAGAAAAAAGTTAGGCGCACAATGAGATTCGAACCTATGACCTTTGGGTTTCTAGCTCTATCAGCTCTTTTCCTCAACTTGCTTTTTTTTCTTTTCCCCCCTTATTTTTACTCTAATCCAGGAAGACAGGTTAACATTGAGGTAGCCTGCAACCCCAATGTCACCCCTTATCCTGTAACTACGCTCCCTCATTAACCCTTTCGAGACCGCAGGCGACTATAGTTGCCATTCGTGCTTTTCGTTTGGAGACCGCAGGCAACTTTAATTGCCAGGCGGCGCCAGCAGGAAGCCTCTCTAAAAAAATTTAATACCTTCGCTTCCCGTGGTGCTAGCGACATGCAAAAACTGGCAGTCTGTTGGGGAAGAAATGAACTACGTGATGATCGCATCACTCGTTGCTTTCTGCGCTTTGCTGGGAGCGGTCGGGGAGAAGTGAGGAGCAAAGAGAGGGGAAAATTGCTGCGCTAGTAGCGCAGAGAATCCGGCACCAGAAGCGGTCTTGAAAGGGTTAAGATTTATGGCTTAACTGCACTATATTTTGTATCTAGGGTCAAAATTCCTTTGGTTGAAATAATAAAACATAGTGTATTAAATGTCTCCTTATGTTTCTCTGTGTAGATGATCAAGGCGATCCAGGTTTTAAGAATCCATCTATTAGAACTGGAAAAGGTTCAGGAGCTCTGTAAAGATTTCTGCAATCGTTATATAACCGCTCTTAAGGGTAAAATGCAAAGCGAGAACCTTCTTAGGTCAGATTATGCGGCGGGATATCTAGAAAACAACAACAACAACAGCAGCCATTCCAGCGACAGCAACAGCCCGACCGTCTTCACACCTCATTCACCACATAATATTCAGGTAATAACTCTATGATATAAGAAATTTCTTTTTGGATTTTAATTTTTTATGATGATAAAGATTGAAAAGAGTATGATTCTATGTGGTTAGTTGTGATAGGTGTCACCGGTGGGTTGGAGTGGACTTCTAGGGGTTGGAGGGGGCGGGATGGGCGAATCGGTCGCTCAGCCGCTTTCTCCCGCCTGTCCGCCATCTCCAGGCATTCATGGAAGTACTCCTCTTTCTCAGATCGGTGCTAATCCTTGTCCCCCGCCTCAAGAAAACAGTCTTCTTCAAGGTAATTCACAATTTAAAAATCGTGTTTTTTTATTTAAGATATTTTTTAAGGTTCTCTTTCTGCGACAAGTGGAGGATCTTGCGACGAAGACGACGATCCGCTTGGGATAAGGAAAAAACAGAAAAGAGGAGTTCTTCCTAAGCAGGCGACCAGCATTATGCGGACATGGCTTTTTCAGCACCTAGTTGTAAGTTTACCATGAATTATTATTTTTATTTAGGAAAAGTAAAAGTGCTTGTCTAAAACTGGCCATTAATGAGAAGAAAGAAAAAGACCCTAAAATGCTATGTTTCTGCCAAAACACCAGAAAAACGGGTAAAATGGATGTTAACCCTTTCGAGACCGTGTCTGAAGCCAGATTCTCTGCGCTACTGGCGCAGCACTGAGTTAGCTCCGTTCTTCCCCCTCACTCTCCCCGTCCGCTCCCAGCGCCCAGCAAAGCGCAGAAAGCGACGAGTGATGCCGATCGCAAACAAAGTTCATTTCTTCCCCGACAGATGGCGAGTTTTTGCATGTCGCTAGCACCACGGGAAGCGAAGGTATTGTAGCGAAGGACTAAATATCTTAAAGATATTTAGTTTACCCTTTCGAGACCGCAGGCAACTATAGTTGCCATGCGCGCATGTCGCTTGGAGACCGCAGGCGACTTTAGTTGCCCAGCAAGAACTGCGGGAAGCCTCTCTAAGATATTTAATACCTTCGCTTCCTGTGGCGCTATTGACTTAAAAAAACTGGCCATCCGTTGGGGAAGAAATGAACTACGTCATGATCGCATCACTTGTCGCTTTATGTGCTTTGCTGGGCACTAGGAGCAGTCAGCGAGAAGTGCTGAGCCAGTAGCATCTCGAAAGGGTTAACTGACTTAACACTGTAAAAATCTCTCTAAAAAACCCCTAAAATGCAATGCTTCTGCCAAAATACCATGGGAAACATCAGAATAACCGGTAAAATGGATGTTTACACTAGAGGATTGTAGAAATCTTTCTAAAAAAACCTTAAAATGTTATGTTCCTGACAAAATACTATGGGAAATGCCAGAAAAACTGGTAAAATGGATATTAACTGACTAAGATTGTAAAAATTTCTTTAAAAAACCACTAAAATGCAATGCTTCTGCTAAAATGCCATGGGAAACATCAGAATAACTGGTATAATGGATGTTTACTGACGAAGATTGTGCTCTCTAAAAGCTTTCATTGTAAAAGGAAGAAGCAACGGGGAGTTTTTAGAAAACCGAAAATCAAGAAATAGACCGAAAAACTTGATGAAATGGGGTTTCTCGGCCTAAATTAGCAGCGGAACGGATGCTTACTGACTAGAAGATAGATTGATTGATGATTGATTGATTGATTGATTGATTATTTCTCTTTGAAATCTTCCATTGTAAACGGAGGAAGCTACGGGGAGTTTAAAAAAAAAACCGAAAATCTAGAAATAGACCGAAAAACTGGATGAAATGGGGGGTTTCTTGCCCTAAATTATCAGTAGGACGAATGCTTGCTGACTGGAAGATAGATTGATTGATGATTGATTGATTCATTGATTGATTGATTGATTGATTGATTGATTGATTGATTGATTGAAAATCAAGAAATAGACCGAAAAACTTGATGAAATGGGGGTTTCTTGGCCTAAATCATCAGTAGAACGGATCCTTACTGACTAGAACATCAAGAAATAGACCGAAAAACTTGATGAAATGGGTTTCTCGGCCTAAATTAGCAGTAGAACGGATGCTTACTGACTAGAAAATATATTGATGATTGATTGATTGATTGATTGAAAATCAAGAAATAGACCGAAAAACTTCATGAAATGGGGGGTTTCTTGGCCTAAATTATCAGTAGAACGGATCCTTACTGACTAGAACATCAAGAAATAGACCGAAAAACTTGATGAAATGGGTTTCTCGGCCTAAATTAGCAGTAGAACGGATGCTTACTGACTAGAAAATATATGATGATTGATCGATTGATTGATTGAAAATCAAGAAATAGACCGAAAAACTTGATGAAATGGGGGGTTTCTTGGCCTAAATTAGCAGTAGAACGGATGCTTACTGACTAGAAAATATATTGATGATTGATCGATTGATTGATTGAAAATCAAGAAATAGACCGAAAAACTTCATGAAATGGGGGGTTTCTTGGCCTAAATTATCAGTAGAACGGATCCTTACTGACTAGAACATCAAGAATTAGACCGAAAAACTTGATGAAATGGGTTTCTCGGCCTAAATTAGCAGTAGAACGGATGCTTTCTGACTAGAAATTATATTGATGATTGATTGATTGATTGATTGAAAATCAAGAAATAAACCGAAAAACTTGATGAAATGGGGGGGTTTCTTGGCCTAAATTATCAGTAGAACGGATGCTTACTGACTAGAACATCAAGAAATAGACCGAAAAACTTGATGAAATGGGGTTTCTCGGCCTAAATTAGCAGTAGAAAGGATGCTTACTGACTCGAAGATTGATTGATTGATTGATTGATTCCCTTTAAAATCTTCCATTGTAAACGGAGGAAGCAAAGGGGAGTTTTCAGAAAACCAAAAATCAAGAAATAGACCAAAAAACTGGATGAAATGGCGTTTCTTGGCATAAATTACAAGTACTAGAAGACTAGAAGATTGATTGATTCTCTCTAAAATCTTCCGTTGTAAACGGAGGAAGCATAGGGAAGTTTTTATAAAACCGAAAATCTAGAAAAAGACCGAAAAACTGGATGAAATGGGGTTTCTTGGCCTTAATAACCTGTAAAATTTTTGTTTACAGACCAGATAGTAGAGGTAAATTCTATAAATATCCCAATAATCTGTTTTCACCGAGGTTTTCGCCAAAAAAAATCCTTACAATAAAATATGTTTCCCCTAAAAGAATGAGGGAAATGTTTATTTTTTCACACAGGTAATTTTAAATTCTTATTTTTAGCACCCATACCCCACTGAAGACGAAAAAAGACAAATCGCTGCGCAAACCGAACTGACCTTACTTCAAGTGAACAACTGGTTTATAAACGCCCGAAGGCGCATCCTGCAGCCCATGCTCGACGCTTCCACGCCTTCTGAATCCGGCGGGAATTCGACAAGTTCAAAACCTACTTTGAAAAAATCAAAGTCAAGCAACGGTACTAAAACTCCTCAGCGCTACTGGCGCGATAGTGCCTCTAGATTGTCATCGTTAGAAAACACACAAGGTAATAAAAAAAAAAGTTGGAAATTTTGTTTTAAATATTTTTTTAGATGGTAGCTGCGACGATTGGGAAAGCGAAGTAGAAGGAAGCGACGGTGCTCAGCACAGCGATGACGAATCTCAACACTGACACGAAATCGCAAGTTAATTTCCCACTTATTATTTCGTGTTTTTTCTCTTCCCCCTAATTTACTCTCCGGGAAAATTCCGAGAAAACACCAATCGTGTAAATAAGTATATGCGTGTCAAATATTTTATTTGTTTTTAAATGCATCTTAGTCTTCCTAAGTTTTTTAAAAATTGTACATTGCTTACCTTAAATTCTTAAAGAGGATGATCAAAACAGCGAAAATAGACAAATCGCCTTTCCGCTAAATTTTTGTTGCTCAATAGCTTCAGGATAATCTTTCGTTACCACAATTCTCGTTGCATCTCTAGTCTTCAAGAACTTTGCTCAAATTTCGTTTTTTATTATTTAGATTAAAAATTTATGACTGAAATTTTGTTTTTCAAAAGTTTGTTTACCGGAAGGGCATGAAAATCGTGCAATAAAAAAAATAAAAAGCTTTATTTTATTGTGTCCTCAGCTTCATATTAGATTGTTAGCGAAGCAACTGTTAAATAGCTTATATTTTGCTAAAATTTTTTTTAGGTATAAAAAGCTACAAATTTTACTGTGACCTAAAAAGGAAACACTTAAATATTAAAATTTCTAGCTTTAAAATAGTTTCCATATAATAAAATTGTATAATCTTAATGTTTATACTATTGTGATTTTTCTAAGTAGCCTGTATAGTTTTTATTTTGAATAGTTTTTTTTTTTGTGATCGATTTTTGTAGTTTGTAAGGGAGTTTGAAACACTAAAAAACGTCTAATAAATAAAGTGTCAAAATATTTTAAATAATGTTGCTTCCAAATATTTTAATATAAAAAAAAAAAGATGAAAGCTTGCTATTCATTCCGCCTTGTTAATCTCATAATAATAAATTGTACTATTTTGTGTGTTTTTTAAACGAAAAAATTTTTTTTTGTAGTTTGAAAAACTAAGTTTAGTTCTAAAGGGAGAATGTGTTTTTTTAGGTAGATGTCTTTCTGAATCTACCTATTTTTATTTTAGTTTATTTATTTTTCTTTCATAAAAGTTTAATCTCAATTTTTTAAGGCTTTAAAAGATTTTAATGTTATTTTTATCATTTTTATGCTTTTTTTTTTAGTTAAAAAAAAGATAGCATGGATGTTTGGAGTATAAATATTAAATAAAAAGTTATTGAAGAATTTTTTGAATTTTAAATTTAACCTCACTTCTTATTTTGGCTCAAAAGACTGCTTGAAACTCTGGGATTTAAAGATCATTTGCTCTATGGAGCTTTCCCAAAAACCATTCATGAAGTAATCCAGTAACTTTCTTTTACTGAAAGAAGTTATTGTGATACCCTCCAGGATGGGTTTATGGGGAAGGGTCTTCCAGACCCTGGAGGGTCAAATCGAATATTGATCTTTACTGAACTCAAATTTGTCTATGGTTCTGGGGGTTTTTAAAAAATTGTCATTTTTAATTATTATTTTATTTAGTAGGAAGAAATTTCATACTTCCACATGTTAAGAGAGGCACATCCCTAGGGCAAAGAAACCATTATTTCTGCTTTGATTCTAGTTTTTAAAAATATTGTCAGTTTTTATTATCATTCTATTTAGTAGGAAGAAATTTCTTACTTCCACCTGTTTCGAGAGGCACATCCTTAGGGCAAAGAGCCCATTATTTCTGCCTTGATACTAGTTTTAAAAAAAGTGTCATTTTTTAAATTTCATTCTATTTAGTAGGAAGAAATTTCTTCCTTCCACCTGTTACGAGAGGCACATCCCTAGGGCAAAGAGCCCATTATTTCTGCCTTGATACTAGTTTTTAAAAAAATTGTCATTTTTTAAATTTCATTCTATTTAGTAGGAAGAAATTTCATACTTCCACCTGTTACGAGAGGCACATCCCTAGGGCAAAGAGCCCATTATTTCTGCCTTGATACTAGTTTTAAAAAAATTGTCATTTTTTAAATTTCATTCTATTTAGTAGGAAGAAATTTCATACTTCCACCTTTTACGAGAGGCACATCCTTAGGGCAAAGAGCCCATTATTTCTTCCTTGATACTAGTTTTAAAAAAATTGTCATTTTTTAAATTTCATTCTATTTAGTAGGAAGAAATTTCATACTTCCACCTATTACGACAGGCACATCCCTAAGGTAAAGAGCCCATTTTTTTCTGCCTTGATTCTAGTTTTAAAAAAATTGACATTTTTTAAATTTCATTCTATTTAGTAGGAAGAAATTTCTTCCTTCCACCTGTTACGAGAGGCACATCCCTAGGGCAAAGAGCCCATTATTTCTGCCTTGATACTTATAAAAATTCGAGAAAAACTTAGAAAATTTTTCGAAAAAAAAAAATTGCAAATTTACAAAATAAAATTAAAAAAAATTTCGAAAAAATAGACTTGGAAAATTATTCGGAAAAAAAACCATTGCAGTTGGTAGGTAGATTTCGAAGAAAAGAACTCTAACTAAAAAACTTTTTTGAAATAAATAAAATCTTACAAAACTTTTTAAAAATATACTTTGTACTTATCCCTCCGTTATACTTCCCCTTCCTTGTACTTCCCCCTCCGTTATAAATCCCCCTCCATTGTACTTCCCCCTCCGTTATACTTCCCCCTCCTATATTGTTCTTTCTCTTTAAGGAAGTTCCCAGCTCCTGACTAATACTTTCCCACATGGTACCTTTAATGCTTATGATAGTTATGATTTTCTTCCCAATTCACCTATTTTTTTCATTACTTTTTTGATTGCCAAAGATTGCAAGAGACACGACTCGGTATTTTATTAATTAGAACAGATGTTTTGAAATATTTGTGTAGCCACAAACAATTGACTTATTCATGTGACTAACTAATTTAAGCAATTAGTAGCTTTGTTCGAACCGCAGTTTGAAACTGGTTTGAATCTCCTGGAGCATGCGCAGAAGGATTTGAAATCAAATTTGACGTCAGAAGACTTCAGATTTGATGGACAAACGAACAGAATGAGGTCAAAGTTGACGTCCAAATCCTTCTGCGCATACGCCAGGAGTTTCAAACCTGTTTCAAACTGCGGTTGGAACAAATCTATTATTTATAAATTGTATAAGTAACTCGCCTACTGAGAAAAGAAAAAATCGTTAGATTTTGAAGAGAAGAAATCCCCAGCAGCACTCGAAGAAAAAAACATTCTTGTATTATCTAAAGTTCCATATTTTTCTACAACTTCGATATTAAACTGCCTTTTGTTGGTAACATTTCCCTTAGACCTTTGCAGAGGATTATGGGCCGCCTGAAACGGGTGTTCGTTGATAAAAAGATATTGGAAACCCAATAAA